>JAYKQN010000048.1:275000-322500 GCA_036785175.1 Eupleurogrammus muticus
ACGTTGCTTTACAGGTTTGTTTAAATTTAATTGAATCCTTTGCAAAGGAAGCTTACGCTTCTCATGGGCTTCACAGAGTGAGTTAACTTCCAGATTTCCGATCTAATTTAAGCTAATGTCACTCATTATTTAGGTGGAAACTCATAAGGTCAAACATTAGAGAGGCCAGGAAACGGGTGAATTAAATTTCTATAAAGGTTGTCGTGTAAATGCCAGGTCGCCATGATAAAAATGAGTTTGCTTAGGGCAATTATTTCATTCACAGCTCTGCTGATCTTTCTGTTTCCTCCTCTCCTGGGGCCACTTCTCAAAACGTGTTATCAGGATCACAGTGACCTGGATAATGAAACCTCCTTTTCCTCTGGATCAGAATGAAGTGACAGGAATGCAGATCTGCAGAGTTTGGAGGTTTGTTCTGGACTTTTCTGGTAGAAACGGAGGATTCCTGTTTGTTCCCACATCATTTAACAGTGGATTTGCTGTTTTTTTCAGTCACTTTGGTGCATTTCTGATAACATTTACTCATTGGTGTTTTTGGACACATTTCACCTGCTTTCATACGACGCATGTCCGTCAGAGTGAACGAGTTCTCTATAAATCCAACAGTCATTTCATTGTTGAACCATTAGACACAGAAATCCATTCAGAGACTTTCCATCACATTTAATTTTGTAATGAACACGATTTACATCCACGTTCTCCTGATTAAAGTAGCTGTCAAAACCTGTCAGGAAATTCTACACTTTTTTAAAGTTTTTTCTCAGGTTCTCAGGTTAACTTGAGCTTTTAGGTGTTAACCCTTGATTGCATTAAATATTACTTAGACGTGTGTGTGTGTGTGTGTGTGTGTGTGTGTGTGTGTGTGTGTGTGTGTTCTCAGGATAGTTTGATGCTGTGTAAGTCAATGTGACTGCATTAGATTGTTGAACTATGAATTTTACAGATTGTTGACAGATGGAAAAAAATCTATTTTTAGCACATTAGAAAAAAATCATAAACTTTGAACTGTAAAAATTAAATAAATACTAATAATAATATTTAATAAATGAACTTACCCCAGATAGCGAGTCAACCTTTGGTTGTGAGACAATAATGTTCACATGTTAAATGTCCATGAGCTAAAGGGACTGGTCATGTGACCTCATACACTGTATGTCCTTCAAAATAAAAGCCTCCGTTTTACACCTAACTGTGAAAACATAGATTTTATATCACAGCTTTTTATAAACATGAAGATAAAGTTATTGTTGACATGGAAACACTATGTAATAGAGAAGAAAAGAAGAGAATTACGAATAGAATCTGCAGTAAATGTGTGAATGCATATATTCAGTATCATGTGTAACTTTACGTAGTTTTCTATTGTCTGTTAGTACTTTTTATCATGAATATTTTCCTGTAGTGTCGCCAACATTGGACCTTTTTGCATTTAAAAACAGAGATAAACTGTTGTGATGAAAACACGACAAAGATGTTTGACTGTTTATAAATGATCATTTTCTTCCATTGACCAGAATGAATGACATTAATTCTTTCAATAATTCATTAATTCTGCCAGTGAGAGCATCACTGCCCCCTAATGTAGTGGAGGTGCAATTGCACTTGATTCTAGGACAGTAAAAAAAAAAATTAAAAATAAAGCATGTCCCCCCCCCTGACGGAGCCTCACTATTTGAGAACCTCTGAATTAGAGGAACACGTCTCCCCCACAAAATGTCTTATTATACGTTTGTGACTTCGTGTCATTTATACGATAAACAGCATCTGACATCAATGCAGCAAAAACAGGAGAAACATTTTCAGAACTAAACTTTTTCATCTTCCAACTGGTCTGTGACGCCTGTTTTTATCCAGTTTTAATCATGTTTGTGACAAACTTCCACCAACGATCAATACTAGTGAACAATAATTACCCAGGATGCAGCGGGAGGATTTTATGAAGTGGAGGTTTCCTGTTATTGGCCGAGGAGACGCGAGAGTCAGAGTAAGACCAGTTAATGAGAAAAGATCAGAGATGGAAGAGGGATTTACAGGTGTGTGTGTGTGTGTGTGTGTGTGTGTGTGTGTGTGTGTGTGTGTGTGTTACATGATGTTACAGATCAACACATAAACAGACAAACCTGAAAACTTAAATAACAAAATTATTAAACTCTGACTGAAACACATTCTGATTCCCAAATAATCTGCTGATTATTATCGTTTATTAGTTTATTAGTTCATTACATCGTGTAACGTGTTTCCCAAAGATGCTACCTAAAATGTCTTTATAAATATTTGATTGATTACTGATCAGTTTTTCTGGTGTTGAGATGCATCTAAAGGAACAGTTCACCCACAAAATAAAATACATAAAAATAACCAGAGAGAATTTGAACATTTTATTATTGAAAAATGACTCAAATCGATTCTTAAAAAAGTTGGTGAATAATCACTTAATTAATCAATTCAATTAATTAAGTCCCAGAATCACAGATTCACTTCAATGCTTTTTACAGTTTGTACAACAGCAACACGACATCCCCTGAACTAATAGCCTCACGTCTACTAGGTAAAAAAATAAAAATGCTGATCTTCAATCTATTAGTTCCTCCTCTTTGTCTACAATAGATTCTAAACCAGAGCTTCTCTATTATTTTCTGTCCCCCCATGTGAGAAGAAAACATTCCCCTCACGTGACTATAAATAGAATCATTAGTCTATAAATTGTTATCAGTACCTCTGCATAACACTGTGTCCTTATTAACGTATAAGAGAATAAAAAAGAAAGAAATATGGACCAACTTACAACAAAGAATAGCTTTATTAACTAACAGAAAAGATTTTTAAAATAAAATTAAATCCTTAATTAAACATTTTCTGACTGACCATGTCAAACCATATGATACTAAAAATAAAACTACATAAATGGTCTTATCAGTGATTGTGGTGTAATGTCTTTAATGTCTTTGTCTCCAACATTTCAGACTCAGTAACACACCGGTCTTTCACAGTGAACCAAGCGCTACAGACGCTTCGTCATATTTCCTCGTCTTAGCTTTGGGAGACTTTCGTTTGTCTCTTTATCTCCGTCTCTCTCCGCCTGTCTTCTCATCCCTGTTAAATATGTTTTCATGGTGTCACTTGGTGTCTACACTTCATACTCTGTGCTGTATGCTCCCTGTGAACACTCTGCTGCCCCCTAATGGAGTGGAGGTGGTCTAACGCGCCCCCTCAATGAAGCCCCACTATTTGAGAACAGCTGCTTTAAATGAACTGAATTTGGACACTTACATATAATTAGTTTTTTCTTTCTTTTTATCTGTTTTACCTGAATTTATAAATGCAGCAACAGCGTAAAATTTTCCCCAAAGCTAAAGATCAAGTTTCATCTTTTTTTAATTTTTTCAACCTGAAAGCATCATGAGAACGTGTTTAACAGAAGAGTCTGAAGAGACTTCCTCTGTTCATGATCAGTTTACAACCAAACACTCGTCTACGTTAATCAGCCTCCACTTCCTGAATCCTCGTCCTGCTGTTCTTTCTTCCCTTTCTCTCTGTTTTAGAGCAAAGCTTCGTCTGCTGCTAATTGGTGATGATGATGATGATGGTGGTGATGGTGACGATGATGATGATGATGATGATGATGGTGATGATGATGATGATGATGATGGTGATGATGATGATGATGATGATGATGATGATGATGGTGATGATGATGGTGGTGATGATGATGATGATGATGATGATGGTGATGATGATGGTGGTGATGATGATGATGGTGATGATGATGATGATGATGATGATGATGATGGTGATGATGATGATGATGATGATGATGATGATGATGATGATGATGGTGATGATGATGATGATGATGGTGATGATGATGAAGATGATGATGGTGATGATGATGATGATGATGGTGATGATGATGATGATGATGATGATGGTGATGATGATGATGATGATGATGATGATGGTGATGATGATGATGATGATGGTGATGATGATGAAGATGATGATGATGAAGATGATGATGATGATGGTAGAGATTATAATGACAAACACAATTATTCTGTTTGTCATTATTTTCTATTTCATCGTTTAACCTTCATAAATTCTTCACGTCTGCTTCACCCATTTTTAGTTCTTTTAATACAAATACGTATTTTGTTTAATCTGAGGTTCATTGGTTAATTTTCTGTGAACATGAAGCAGGAACCTTCTCTGACCTCCACCACATCCACATCACACACTTCATTTCATTCATGATTCATTCTGTCATAAGAAGCTTCAGACGTGGAGATGAAGAAATCTGAACTCACATGTTGGATCATTGATGGTGATAATTTCTGAGTTTTATAGTCAGACAGCAGATACACAGATGCTGCTGTTATAAATTATTATTGTTATTATTCACTGGGAATTAAATGAGTAAGAAAAGAACAATAAGTCAGTTTTATTTGTTCAGCCCAAAATCATTAACACAGATTTAACTGAATGTGTTTTACAGTTTAAACATCATCATCTGTCTTTAGATTCTTTAGGAACAAAAACCTTTAAACTGAGCAGAAGTTCTTTAGTGAACAGGAATCTGATTCTGGATTATTATGGATCTGATAAAGTTCCTGTGGCTGTTTTAAACATTCTGTATGAATAAAGTTTAAAAAAAAAAAAGAAGAATCACCTTCAGTCATAAAACGTCTGTAAACATGCTGAAGGTCGTCAGTTTCTCAGTAAAAAGATGTTTTATTCAGAAAAACAGACGAGGACAAAAGCAGGAAATCTGCTGTCCTGAGGTTTATAAGAAAAATAAACTGTACAGGGTCAACGTGTAGTAATAAAATACTGGAATCTAAGATTTGTATTCTCAATAATCCATCACTGATGATGCATCAAGTCGTTTTCTCTAAAGAAATGAGGATGAATTCTCTGATTCATCTGACATGAGGCTGTTTTATTATAAATTCATCACCTTAAAATAATCTGCTGCTTTTCAGCAGCTTCTTACCTGAGACTCAGGAAACTACGTCAGAGACACGTGATACTTCCTTTAGTTATTTAACGTTTACTCTAGAGAAACGAGTATTTGACTTGATGGTATTATTTGCAGTAAACAGAAGCAGCTGATTGTGGGCCTGTACCTCTGTTTGCTGGGTGAGTCCAGCTGCTCAGGATCATCCACTCTGCTGTGTGTGTGTCAGGTCTGTTTCTGATTCTCCTGATTCTCATCATCCTGGTAGGACGATCATGCTGTGAGTCTTGTGCTGGTTTTGTAGCCCAGACTGGTCTGATGCAGGTCTACAACCTGTCCCTTTAATCCACAGAACAGAGAGTTTGGAGTCTGACAAACTGGTTCTGTGGTCAGGTGGTTTTTACACGTCATTAGTGAAATCAGGTGTCTTCAGTTTAGGTGACTACGTAAGGTGGTGAGTAACTTGTCTGCATTAACAAGAACTGTTGATGGTTACTAGGGGATCAAATACATATTGTCCTCAATAAAATGCAAATAAATGAATACAGATTCTTTAAAGATAATTTCTTGATTTTCTTTTTGATTTATATATATATATATGATTCTATTAGATGTATTTTATATTTCTCATCTTTGTCTTCTTCTTGTAACTATGTGGGGTCTCTGTCTCTTTTCATCTATATATATATATATATATATATATATATATATATATATATATATATATATATATATATATATATATATATATATATCTCCATCCCCTGTCCATCACTGGGCAGCAGCAGACACCACATCCAGCCGCTGTCATCAGGCTGTCGACGGCTCGGCTCCACTGATCCGGAGCTGATCCTCAGGACAAATTAGATCCCAGAGAGCAGCAGCTGGTCTGAGGCTGCAGGTGATTCATAAACGCTGAGCTGGGCCTCAGTTATCAGGTTATTGATACTGGAGGATTCTGTGGAACTACATACTGTCTCCTTATCAGAATAATTACTTCATTTTTATAAAAAGCTGTGATATGAAATTCATGTTTTTGCAGTTAGGTGTGAAAATTAGGCTTTTATTTTGAAGGACATACAATCTATGAGGTCACATGACCAGTCCCTTCAGCTCATGGACATTTAACATGTGAACATCATTGTCTCACAAACAAAGGTTGACTTTTATTCAAGATTTCTGAACATTTTCAATCTATCTGTGGTAAATAACCTTCATATTTATTTTTAACATTTAATTTATATGACCATGTGTCAATAATATCTAAATATGTAAAATTCCTGCTCAACAACCTATTGGAGTCACATTGACTCACAGCATCAAATTATCCTCAGATTAGATACACATTGTCTTATTTCTGTATATGTTTTAATATGTGTTATTTAGGTCATTTTAAGTAATACACATATTGAACATTTCATGCAATAAATGGTTAATCATTCCTTCATCGTTCAGTGTTTTCCACACACACAGACAGAACAACTCCTACAAAATAAACACAAACACAGTTGATCCAGAGTCCAGAGCATCACATAAAGCATTTTATGGTCATCTGTATTATTTAAAGTTACTGGCAGGATGACGTTGTTCATATGAAGCTTCCAACAAAACCATTGGTTTTATGCTGCGACTGTGGTTGAGGTTTGGGTCAGAATGAGCGTTTTGTTGGTTTGTCAGTTACAGTAGTAGTTGTAGTTAATGCACAAGCTGTGGCTGTTTTTTTACCTTAAATATTCACACAACTTAAAAGGTACTTTAAAGGTAAAGTTCTATATGTTTGACTCCCCCTTCTGGCAGCGAGAGGAATTACACAAAACGCCTACATCAGACACTCTTTCATAGTTTAAACAGTTACTGAAATTACTTATTTCACCATCAGAATTTGATCCATTCAATCTGATCATATTTGGTTGTCTGCCTGATTAAATTTAATAAAGTTTTATCCACATTGAAGTTAGCAGAGAGTTGGTAGCAGCTGGCTAGCGGTGGAATAAAGTGACCACAGCATCTCCAATATATGACGAACAAAGACTAAACTGTCATGTTTAATCCTTAAACTTGGTACCAGATGGTTTAACTTTGTTAAAAAGGTTTAAAAAATAAAAAACACCATAACATCAGCTAGTTTTATATTCTGGATGGATTTATTAGTCAAAATTTATTTTTTGTAAAAACAAAATCATGATTTGGGTGAAAAATAAACGGACAGGAAACCAACATAAACACAAAATGTTTTAAAATACTTGTGAATTTAAACCTGATTTGTCATCATGAATATTTGAGATGCAGCTGTAGTAACTTTCACAGCAGGAAACTCATATTAATAATAGTTTAATATAATATAGTTTTAAGAGGCATTTATACCACTGATTCCAGACATATAAATACAAATAAACAACACAATCTGCATATATGAGTTTAGTTATTATTACTAATGGAAAGAGAAGGAGAAAAGACGACTTGTTGGAAAAAGTCCAAATGTCAGTAAAACGTGAGTCAGGGTTAGAAAGTAAGTAAATGTGATAAAATGGTTGATTTTTCCTTTATTTTAAGCCATAGTCTATTTAATGTAGTTTCACTTCCTGAAGTGATTCACTAATAATCTAATGTGAGAAGCACCTGTATATTCTCAAACATCCATACCTCTACCTTTATATAATATATAGTAATATTTGACCATATTTTGAGTTTAAAACACCAATAAAGTGAATTAAACTAACAGTTTATGTTATGTTAGTTTACTTGTTTGACTGTGACACATTAATGGAATAATGTTGGTTCTGCTTCTCTGGTCTGGGTCTGCCAACGTGGACCAGGCCCTACAGCGTGGTGCTGGGCTCCGTCTGGCGTGGGGGGGCCTGGAACTGGACCTGGATCTGCCAGACCTCCACGGCCTCGCAGCCAGTTGGCAGCGTCTCCGTCGCTGTGCGTCTTCCTGTTTCCTGCTCGTTTCACGGTTTGTCACCTCGTCATTAAACAGCCCTGCTGCTCGCTCGCTTCTTTACATTTAGGTTCTGATCCGCTTCACAGGACCTGACGTTAAAACGCACGGATTCACCTGCTGGTGTTGGACTTAACCCTCTGCTGCACGCAATTACTCTGTATAAAAAAAAAAAAAGCTGTGGTATAAAATGTCTTTTCAGTTGGCTGTGAAAAGGGGGCTTTTATTTTGAAGGACATTCACTTTATGAGGTCACATGACATGTGAGCATCATTAGGTTGTCTTTTAAAACAATTAGTCTAACTAGGTATTTATTTATAAAAAAATTCTAGTTCAACAACCTAATGGAGTCACATTAACTTCAAAGCATCAAATTATCCTGAGAATATGTTTGAAACTATTTCTATTTTCTAATATATTTTTTATTTTAAGTAATTAAATGTCTACGCAACCCTTCATGCAGTCGAGGGTTAATCAGCTTTGACTTTTGTCAGCTTTCCGCTGTGAAGCTTCGTGTTGTAGATGAACTGGTTTGTTCTGACTCATTCGTCCCGATCGATTTGATTATTCATTTCTTATTAAATCATAGGAAATATTTAAAAGGAGTATTCCTAACCCCGTATTGATGGGTGTAATAAATAGAACGCCTGCAGCAGGATGCATGCGTCCTGTCAGGAGAGGTGATGAAAATCCTTAGAGGCCGACAGCAGCTGGACGTTCGCCCGGTTCCAGCGTCCACTCGACAAATCAGACGAGAACCGACACAAACAAATTAAACCTCCAACAATCACCGGTAAATCTTTCCCCACTAAGACCAGACACATTAAATGTTATGAACAGAATACATAGTCTTTGTTAAAGTGTCACGCTTTACACCAGACTCGATGATAAACTGGACAAACAACTCGCGCGTGTCCAACGGGTCGAAAATCTAATGAGCAGTTTCTGGGTAGCGGACGTTTCCGTTTGATTTAAAGGAAAACGCTGCGTGATCCGTCCACGCCGCCGCCCATCACCGCTGTTAAAGTGTCATAGCGCCTTTACCTGTGATTTACCCCCCGCTAACAGCCGGCTTGTTGTGATAGCACTCGACACCCTCGACGTACCGAGGGAAAACATTTCTCTTCCCAGGAGGACGCCGGCGATCCAATAAGGAACCGGAGCGAAAACAGGCAGAGAGCAATGGGTGCACCATTAAGAAATAGCCTCTAAACCACATCTGACAATGGCCCAGATTGCACTTGAACCCAATTCATCGAGGTAAAGTGGCCATTTGAGAGGATGTGGTGGGGAATTGTTGCTCCTGAATTGAGATAGAGGAAAACGCCGCGATGGGAGTCGTCGTTTCTGAACCCTGTTCACCGGCTGGTTCTGGTGGTCCAGTCTGGACCACATCCAGCTCTGGACATCACGTTCATTCAACATAAAAACACTATGAAACGCATTAATCATTCAAAATGTTCCTGCAGACGTCACCTTCTTTACATCTAAAAGGAGTGAAACGGTGAACAGACATATTTCTAACTAAAGAACAGTTTTAGTCTCAGACCAATCAGTTCGTTAATCGGTTTCACACAGAGATGAAGTATCTGGTGCTGAGGTTTTAGGGTTAAACAACATGAAAAAGAACGTCTAAGTTAATTTTTAACCAGGAAGGCTGTATGCATGCTGATATCTACATTTATTCACCATGGTGTGATTTTGAGCTTCATCTTTTTGGTGTTTTGAGGTTAAATGACTCAGTTTGTAAAAAGCAGATCATGTGGTTTCAGATCAACACGATTGTGGAGTTTAATTCCGTGTTTGAAGGATGGTTCTTTATTCAGACATTTCCTGCTGAATAAACTCTCTTTAGAGTGAAATGCTTCTGTCTTTCTCTTCAGCAGCGTTAATAACTAAAGAAAGGAACTAAGAACCCTTGGTCATGTTCTTTTTTCTAAATCTGTGGAACTTAGGGAACAAAGAACAAATGATTCCCATGATTTGCTGCCACGACACAAGTGTCACCGGTATTTTCCCCTTATGAGTGCATTCTCTTCCATTTCAGCGGCTCCGAGGCATAACAAAGACCCGTGGAGCTGGAATATTGGCAATCACACAAATCTGCCTTCACCTCAATATTTAATGAGCTGAGCAAATTAGCCATACAAAGCAATCTATTGAGCCTTTCCTCCCCACTTTGCTGATACATGGGCACAGAAAGCTCATTACAGCTGAGCCAACACTTCTAACACTCTGGATTTGTGAGGAGTGGAATGTACACACACGAGTTTAGAAAACACACACACACACACACACACACACACACACAGACACACACAGACCAGCTTTAAGCACATGTTGCATCACACCACAAGTTTTTAGCACCTAACACCAACGACCACAGGAACTCAGAATGCTGCAGAACCAGTGACGCTGCCTTATTATCAGCTCTGTGAAACAGAGGCTTCTTAACGAGATAACGATAATTGCCCCTTCAGTCAATCAAATAACAGCAGCCCTGATCCGTGATCCGTGTGTGATGACGGCACCGCGTGTTACGTTACGTTAATAAAATAAAGCCTGAACTCCGAACAGGCTTCAGACTCAGAGAGGAACCTAATTAGCTTGTTCAGAACGGTCAGAACGTCAGGAAACGGTTGATGGGCCCACGCGGTCGTCAAAGATGTGATTGGTTGTGGTCATGTTGTGGTGTAACGTGGTTGTGTAAGGCCCCGCCCCCAGACCCCCCTAACCCCCCACCTGGACCAGCCCCTTTACAGCACAGGGCCCAAAACAAAAACAACGGTGTTTTACATTAAACATTAACAGCATCAAGATACAGTTTAAAAACTGCTGATTAAAATGGGGAGAAATGAGAAAAATTAAACCTAAAAAATAGAATATTTGATAAGATTAAAAAAAAATAAGTTACACAATGTAGAGTTTATTAATAAGGGAAATGAAAAATTTAACTTAAAACAAGAACAAAGTTACAGTGCAGTGAGAATTATTAAGAAATGTCGTCAATAACAGGAACAAATGGTAAATGGCCTGCATTTATATAGCACCTTTCTCGACCACTCAAAGCGCTTTACACTACACTGTCCATTCACCCATTCACACCACATTCATACACCGACGGCAAATGCCATCGGAGGCAAATCGGAGTTAAGTATCTTGCCCAAGGATACAACGATATGCAGCTTGGAGGAGCCGGAATCGAACCACCAATTTTCTGACTGGTGGACCACTGCTCTACCTCTGAGCTACAGCCGCCCCAACAGAAAAAGAAAAGTCTTGAGCTCTGACTTAAAAACAGTGAGGGCTGCAGTTCTCTGGGAGTTTGTTTGTTCAGTTCTCTGGGAGTTTGTTTAGTTCTCTGGGAGTTTGTTCAGTTCTCTGGGAGTTTGTTTGTTTCAGTTCTCTGGGAGTTTGTTCAGTTCTCTGGGAGTTTGTTTGTTTCAGTTCTCTGGGAGTTTGTTCAGTTCTCTGGGAGTTTGTTTGTTCAGTTCTCTGGGAGTTTGTTCAGTTCTCTGGGAGTTTGTTTGTTCAGTTCTCTGGGAGTTTGTATCTTCCAGTTCTCTGGGAGTTTGTTTCTTCAGTTCTCTGGGAGTTTGTTTCAGTTCTCTGGGAGTTTGTTTGTTTCAGTTCTCTGGGAGTTTGTTTAGTTCTCTGGGAGTTTGTTTCTTCAGTTCTCTGGGAGTTTGTTTCAGTTCTCTGGGAGTTTGTTTGTTCAGTTCTCTGGGAGTTTGTATCTTCCAGTTCTCTGGGAGTTTGTTTCTTCAGTTCTCTGGGAGTTTGTTTGTTTCAGTTCTCTGGGAGTTTGTTTGTTTCAGTTCTCTGGGAGTTTGTTCAGTTCTCTGTGAGTTTGTTTCTTCAGTTCTCTGTTATGGATTTAAAGGTTGATTCTGTATCAGACAGGAAGCTGCTGCTAGGACTGTAGTGGTTATATTCTATTTTAGTCTAAGGCCTCTAGCAGCAGCATTTCTAACTGGCTGCAGCTGTCTGACTTTTCAAAGACCCCATGACAGTATCACGTCTACTGAAAATAAAAGTATGTCCTGCTGGGGCGTAAGGGTGTAATCCTCGATATATTCTTTAAGTGGTAGCATGCATGTGTGGATTCTGATAATTTCATTCCAGACCAGGTACAGTTACAGTTTACTCTACATATGGAAATCAGAAATTGAAGATGAATTTAAGAGAAAAGTCCACTTGACCTGGATCCTGTGTTAATTTGTATAGACTACATGAGCCGTCTACATGTAATCCTCTCCCTGTTCTTGTGTTTGTGCTAAAATGTGGCCGTCTGTGTGTCTAACTAAGAACTGTCCGTCTGGCAGAGAAACTGCTCTGTTTAGATTCTATATCCTTGTCTAAACAATCCCTCATTCCAGCCAGCGGCGTAATCCCTGCACTCAGCTAAAGCTAATTCACGAAGCTCTGAGGACATTTCTCTCACCTTCCACCGACAGATTGATATATGGATTTATAGACGCAGGAAACTGTAGTTTCAAACTTTGCCTTTGTCACTGATTATTTCTCCCCCCTTCATCATTTTTCTTACTTGCCCTCGTCCCTTCCTGGCGTCTCTCTCCTCCTTGGCTTCCTCCTTCTCCCCATCCATGCCGGCCCAGTTCTTGGCGGCGGCCCCGCTCGCTGTCTAACCCATCTGTTTCCATTCATTAGGACAGGATTCGCCTCTCTGCTCTTCTGACACCTTTTCACATCGGGCTGCACAACGTAATTAAACAGGGCTGGAGGACGGATGGTGAGCTGCAGCTACAGCTCCCTCCTCTTCTTCAACCCTCACTCTGCTTCATTTGTTCTCACAGAGATCAGTGCTGTGACCCTCACAGGCTCCTGTAGCTCCACAAACAGCAAACTTTAGATGGTGAGAGTGTGTGTTCCTGCAGAAAGTGTGTGTTCCTGTAGAAAGGGTGTGTTCCTGTACAAAGTGTGTGTTCCTGTACAAAGTGTGTGTTCCTGCAGAAAGTGTGTGTTCCTGCAGAAAGTGTGTGTTCCTGCAGAAAGTGTGTGTTCCTGCAGAAAGTGTGTGTTCCTGTAGAAAGTGTGTGTTCCTGCAGAAAGTGTGTGTTCCTGCAGAAAGTGTGTGTTCCTGTACGAAGTGAGTGTTCCTGCAGAAAGTGTGTGTTCCTGTAGAAAGTGTGTGTTCCTGTATGAAGTGTGTGTTCCTGCAGAAAGTGTGTGTTCCTGTAGAAAGTGTGTGTTCCTGCAGAAAGTGTGTGTTCCTGCAGAAAGTGTGTGTTCCTGTACGAAGTGAGTGTTCCTGCAGAAAGTGTGTGTTCCTGTAGAAAGTGTGTGTTCCTGTATGAAGTGTGTGTTCCTGCAGAAAGTGTGTGTTCCTGTATGAAGTGTGTGTTCCTGCAGAAAGTGTGTGTTTCTGTAGAAAGTGTGTGTTCCTGTATGAAGTAGATGATGATGAAGGTGATTTGTTCATGTCCACACACTGCTCTGATAACCATAGTATGTGTAGTAAATGGTGAAATGATAATAAATCTTTAGTTTTAATATTCACAACAACTTATCATCCATAAAACGATAGTGTCTGGATTTCCTGAGGGTCAGTGAACGCGTCTTGGAGTTTCAGCGTTTAGTTTATAGAAAGAAGAAAAGACGGCAGCACGTGAAGTTTTCTCAGGAAGTTTGTAGTTTTGTTGGTTGAATGGTAACAAAAATACTTACGTCTGTGTGTGTGTGTGTGTGTGTGTGTGTGTGTGTGTGTGTGTGTGTGTGTGTGTAGAAGGTTGATGCAGTATTACTGGTTAATTGATTCCTGTCTAAGTAAAATATGCAGTAAATCATACAGTTTCATATTGTCCACTGCACTAAAACCATTTTTCCCAATATTACATCATGACTTACAGTGTTATGGACAGTGGGAGGTAGATTCACTGCGACTACTCCACAGTTCATCAGAACACAGACTAACTCATGGTCACCCACACGTGTTTACTTCTCCTGCCTGATTACAGGCCTCCCTCCGTCTCCTTTTAGTTGCAGCGTTAATTGTTGCAGCTGTTGGGACGAGGAGGTTGATGATCCCAGCGAAGCTTCACAAACCTCAACCTGATCCGGTTTAATCAACCAATAACAGGAACACCTGCGTTGATGTTAATGTTCCCTTTTATTCTGTTATACAGGTGGCAAAGAATGAGGCACATTAAGTTGAAATTTCTACTTTTACAGTGTTACAGCTGTTGTGTGAAATGTATTTTTGCAAAACAAGCCATTTATAGATGATTTTTATTTAGGCACCGTGGTTATAAAGTATGAATAAACATATATTAAAGAAATAAACCACTGTAGACTATTGATGTAACACTACTGAGGGTTTTCCTCAGCAGATGTCATAGCCACATATGAACAAACACAACAAAAACTCTATGTAGCCTGTATTTAATGTCTTTATTTCTTTATTTCCATGTTTCACTGTCTCAGAAACAACTTCCTGTGTCCAACAACACGAAATTAATTCATAAATGTAGAAAACAAAAGAAAATGCTTAATATACTAAATATACTTATAAATAATATATACAGTGTGTATATATGTTTTACATTAGTTTTTTATTAATTTTAATTTAGTTTATTTATTTTTTTTAGATTTAGTGCAAGTTAGAAATGTTTTGGAGTTTTTTGTGTGCGACAAAAACTCAAGAAAACATCATGAAACCGTTTAAAGGACAAATGAAAAAAACACAGAAGGAATAAAAATGATTTTATTCCAACGTCTGTTAACAAATGTATTTTTCCATTCTACTATTTATTTATTTATTTCATTTAACCTTGTGGCCACTTGTTGGCGCTCAACAACGTCATTGTCAACAAGGGCAAAGGAGTCACGTTAATTATTCACGTTTTAATGTGAAAGGAGATGTTGAGAAGTTCTGTTGCTGACAACAGGAAGCTGAATACGAGTTCATTTACTTTGCAAACAAAAGGTCGTCAACATTTTGCAGAACTCACTCTTCAGATGATCCATTTCAGGTGTGAATTGCAATAAAAAACAAAAAGATAGACACACGTATGAGAAACCTTCCTCCCAAAACAGAAACGCTCTGTGTTCAGCACTGGGTTAACAACTGTTAGTTAATGAATAATAAATAAAATATCAATGAATGAACGTCAGTAGAGTCAAACGGTTCAGTTCATGGACACATTCAGGGCTGTTTCACCACGTGGACAAATCACACGATTCATCATCTTTATTCATAAAACATCCTGACAGACATTCAGTTATTTTATATCCAGTGAACCAGGTGATCTGGTCCTGGTGGCTTCATCAGGTTCTCAGAGTCTGGGATGAGGATCAGCTCCTCCAGGTCTGAGTCCTGATGAGACTGGAGGTCCTGATGAGACGTCAGGTCCTGATGAGACTGGAGGTCCCGATGAGTCTGGAGGTCCTGATGAGACGTCAGGTCCTGATTAGACTGGAGGTCCTGATTAGACTGGAGGTCCTGATGAGACTGGAGGTCCTGATGAGTCTGGAGGTCCTGATGAGACGTCAGGTCCTGATGAGACTGGAGGTCCTGATGAGACGTCAGGTCCCGATGAGTCTGGAGGTCCTGATGAGACGTCAGGTCCTGATGAGACGTCAGGTCCTGATGAGACGTCAGGTCCTGATGAGACGTCAGGTCCTGATGAGACCGGAGGTCCCGATGAGACGTCAGGTCCTGATGAGTCTGGAGGTCCCGATGAGACGTCAGGTCCTGATGAGACTGGAGGTCCCAATGAGACGTCAGGTCCTGATGAGACTGGAGGTCCCGATGAGACTTCAGGTCCTGATGAGACTGGAGGTCCCAATGAGACGTCAGGTCCTGATGAGACTGGAGGTCCTGATGAGACGGAGGTCCTGATGAGACGTCAGGTCCTGATGAGACTGGAGGTCCTGATGAGACGTCAGGTCTTCATCAGGTTCTCAGAGTCTGGGATGAGGATCAGCTCCTCCAGTTCTGAGTCCTGATGAGACTGGATATGGAGACTGGAGGTCCTGATCAGACTGGAGGTCCTGATGAGACTGGAGGTCCTGATGAGACGTCAGGTCCTGATGAGACTGGAGGTCCTGATGAGACTGGAGGTCCTGATGAGACGTCAGGTCCTGATGAGACGTCAGGTCCTGATGAGACGTCAGGTCCTGATGAGACGTCAGGTCCTGATGAGACTGGTTGAGGAGCGGCGACTCGCAGCCAAGGCGACAGACTGGTGAGAGGCTCCTGGGTAGAAGGGCAGCTTGTGACAGCAGGAGGACTCTGACTTGATTTCTTCATCAGTGGGCACTTGTGATCTCACACACACACACACACACACACACACACACACACACACACACACACACACACTCACACACACACACACACACGTAATCCCGTCCAAGTGCGGGTCTGGGACCTGGTGTCAGGACCTCCTGCTGAGGAACCCCTGAACTGTCCATATGATGACTTGGACCTGTAACAAATAAATACAGAAACACTGGATTTGTTCATAGATTTTCCTGCGTTTTCATTATTCAAAGTAAAGGGTTTCTCTGTTCAGGAGATAATAATAGTAGTAGAAGTACAAAATAGGAGATGTCCTTTTTGATGAGAAAAGTGAAAACAAAATAATGAAAATGAGCCGAAGCACAAACGTCATGTTTAATGTGTGATCTGCAGATGATCTGTTTATGTTCAGTTTGACTTGACTTCAAAATGTTTTACAGAATTTTTGTAAGATTCAGTTCATGTGTTGTATTGTCCCTTTAAATATGTTTAACGTGTGTATATATGTATATATATATATATGTATATATATGTATATTTCTGTAATTTGAAGCGTGACTATTTCTACACTAATGATCTCATTACATTTTTACTCTAATGTTCATGTACATCAGACACGTGTGTTCAGCTCACTGGGTCAAAGTTTATAGTGAACATGACTCAGTAATGATGAGTGAGCCTCCATGGTTCCCGTAAACATGAGGCTGGTTCTTTCTGCACCACGCAGCTTCCTGTCGGTGGTTTCAGGCTCGGGGTGTGTGTGTGTGTGTGTGTGTGTGTGTGTGTTACCACTCATATGTATGCTGCAGCCGTCCCAGCACTGACCTGACACTCAGTTATCTGGCGTCTCCTTTGGCCTCTCTGTCAGCGCAGGGCTGCAGCGAGCAGCAGCCGGGGAGTCCCTCCGGTAAACGCCACCGACCATGCATTATGGATCCTCACGTCGGTAAACAGGACCCGCTGACCCCGGCGGCGGGGAGGCCGGGCTGGAAAAACTCCCCACGCCAGAAGGTTTTCTCCTTTTTATTGTGCCAGGATGTGATCGGTGCAGCAGGAGGAGGGAGTGTGAATACAGATGTGTGTCTGGGAGGCTCATAACCTAAAAAGAAGTGGTTTACTGCAGAGTCAAAGGTCCTCACCAAACCAGCGGTTCCGTTTTTACAAAAAAACAAGGGAAACATAATAAGGACTAAGCTAAAAACTGTCATGTGGGTAAAAACTAAAAACCTGGTACAAGATAGTAAAAAAAAAAAAATGCTATCAACTAGTTTTACATTCTAGGAGGATTATAATATTTTAAATTAATATTTCGTGTCAATAAATAAATGAAAATAAATGGTACAAATGTTCTTTTAAACGGCAAGAAACCAACATAAATGTAAAATGTACATTTATAGACCTGATGAATGATTCTTAAAACTGGATTTAAAAGGTTTCTGACTTTCTGTTTGGGCGACTCGTGGTTCAGTGGGTTAAAGGTCACGGGTTCAAATCCCGGGTCTGGTTCGTGTCTGTGTGAAGTTTCAGGTTCTGGTTGCTCCACAGTGTAAAACATGTTGATGTTAATGGAGACCCTAAATTACCTGTAGTTGTGTGTGTGTGTGTGTGTGTGTGTGTGTGTGCTCCATGATTGGCTGCTACCTGTCCAGGTGTACCCTGTAACGAGCTGTGATTGGCTACAGCAGACCATGTGACCCTAGTGAGGAATAAGCAGGTTAGGAAATGACAGATTTTCTCATGTTGTCAACCATGATTTGTCTCTGACTCTTTGACATATTTTATTTCACTCACTCTTACCTGTTCAGGTACTCTTAAAGGGACAGTACAACACATGAACTACAATAACGCGGTTTGTGCTTTGGCTGTTTTTTTGTTTTCATTATTCTGTTTTCACATATAATACAATCATCTTCTCTTGTCAAAAACTGACGACAGCTCATATATTGCGATTTAAATGTTGTTTTTGCTTTGGCAATGGAAACGGATGGTGACTTTGCAGCATTTATTTTGTAGATTTTTTTTTTTTTTGATATTTGCAGCATTTACTTTTGCATTTGCTTTGTGGGTTTTCAGGTCTTTGCTCCTGCTTTGCTTCTGTAATTGCAGCATTTTTATCCAGCAGCCTTTTAGGTCTAGTTGTATTTTGTTCTTTTGCGTGTTTATGTTTTTGGGTTTGCATCATTTGTGTCTGTGCAGCTGTCATTTGACCCTGTCAGCCACCGTAGTTTTTATCTAAAAATCATGTGTTCTCATTCTTGTTTGTTAGATTTTTAGCTTCACTCACTATTACATGTTTCTGTACTTTGAAAGTGCCAATACAACATAAACTGAATTTTGCTTAATTATTTTTATACTTCAAGCAGTTTTAAAAACACAACTTGAGTTGATAATTAAACTTTTACAGACGTATTTGTAACTCTGGTTTCTCTATACTTTCTGATATGTTTGTTCATGGTACAGTAAGGGGATCCTTTAAAGAAATTTATTTGATGGATTTATCTATCCTTTTTGATAATATTTTTCAGATAAATAGTCAAAACATGATTATTCTACTATCCTCATTAAAGCTTAAAGTCCTGTATGTGTTCTGTGGTGGTGTAGGGGGTAGTGTTCTTGCCTCATAAGCAGCAGACCCATGTTTGAGTCCTAGCTGAAGCATTTCTTTAAGTTTATGACTATAAACTAAACGCTGAAACTCCAAGACGCGTTCACTGACCCTCAGGAAATCCAGACACTATTGTTTTATGGATGATAAGTTGTTGTGAATATTAAAACTAAAGATTTATTATCATTTCACCATTTACTACACATACTGTGGTTATCAGAGCAGAGTGTGGGACATGAACAAATCACCTTCATCATCATCTACTTTCTGCAGGAACACACACTTTCTACAGGAACACACACTTTCTACAGGAACACACACTTTCTACAGGAACACACACTTTCTGCAGGAACACACACTTTCTACAGGAACACACACTTTCTATAGGAACACAAACTTTATACAGGAACACACACTAGTTTATTATAGATGAGTTTGCTTTCTATTTGTATTTATGTTGAAAAATGAATATATATTTAGCATTTGATAATAATAAAATCAGTATTTATTAAACATTTCATTCTCAGGTTTAAGTTAATTTTTATTTGCCTTAAATGGGCAAAGCGACTTCATTAACAAGCCATAAAACACAGTCACTATGTAGGTGTTATAGAAGTATGCATATGAGGATTTAAAGATATCTGACGTGTTTTTTGATGGATGAACTTTGAGTTTTGACATCTATTAATGCAGAGCTGCCGTCAGTTCTCCCATTAATAAAGCAGCCACTGAGGTCCGATAATTTGGAGCCGACGAGCACGTTTTCTCTCCCGTTTTCCCGCCGTCCCTCCTTCCTCCAGGATGACCTTTATGAATAATGAAGCGCTCCAAAGGTAACCGTGACAACGGGCTTCCTCGGAGGCGGCGGCGAGATGAAGCGACTCAACACCTGACGGGGAGCGCGGTGCGTTCGCTGACAGGAAGCTGCTGATTAACGCCGACAGCCTGAAGAGCACATTGTGCCAGCGCATTAATAATAAACTCTTAAAATGCTTTTAGAGAAGGTTACGCAGCGAGGTTTAGGAATGAGGGATGAGCAGCAGGTTAAAACACGACTTGGCTGGCGTTCACTCTTTATTTGTGCTGCTCGGCTATTTAAAGGTCTCACCAAGAAAATTAGGGGGGGGGGCTAATTAGCAAGTTTTTTTCAGCATAGGAGGATATTTTAGTATGTACAAAGTGCATAATGAATGAGCCAAGAAAGCCAAATGGCTTGTGGCTGTTAATCATTAATTGGCTCTCACATTATCATATCCGCCCCTTCGTTTTCTCTCTTTAACGCTGCACAACACTGAGATCAACCTCAACATGTTTACAGGCTGCAGAAACCGGACTTACGCTTTTTCATCAAAATGTTTTTTTGGCTCTTTTCATGTTTGTCTCTGTTTTCTGGAAGAAACAGTGATTGTAGATGTTTAGATGCTGAACTTAAGGATAAACACGTCAAGCACAAAACAGAAAAACAGAAAAACAGAAGTCTGATTCATTCACTGAGCTCTTTATTTTATGAAACGTTACATGGACATGGTATGATAAAATGTTTTGTGTGTGTGTGTCTGTGTGTGTGTGTGTGTGTCTGTGTGTGTGTGTGTGTGTGTGTGTGTGTTTAATTGTGAGCATAGTATCAGGATAGTTTGATGCTCTGTAAGTCAATGTGACTCCTTTAGGGTTGTTAAACTAGAAATTTTACATATTTGCATAATGTTAAATATGCAAACATGCTAACATTATGCATACATATATTATTTATAAATAGGTTTACTTAGCCTTGTTAGTGAGTCCATTTGGTGAAAACTTTCTAAATTTCAGAATAAAAGTCAACCTTTGTTTGTGAGACAATGATGTTCACATGTTAAAGGTCCATGAGCTAAAGGGACTGGTCATGTGACCTCATACTTTCAAAATAAAAGCCCCCTTTTCACAGCTAACTGTAGAAAAATAGATTTAATATCACAGATTTTTATAAAAATGAAGATAAAGTAATCGTTGCCTCATGGAAACACTGTGAAATAGAAGGTTAACAGTGAGAGGAGCTCTGCTGCAGAAACACATTTGGTGTACAAACACTTCCATGTTTGTGTACTAAGTGTGCAAGCCACACACACACACACACACACACACACACACACACACACACACACACAGCTGAGTCCTGCTTCCAAAGAATTCCGCCAACGTGATGAGCCAAAACAACAAGAACCTTGTTACCACTTTATTATCACACAGCAGCTTCCTGCAGCTCACGCCCCCCCCCCCCCCACACACACACACACACGCACACACACACACACACACACACACAGCAACTCTATCGTTTACCTAAAGCATAGTTACCGAGGACAAACACACACACACCTCGGCCATTGTGACATTTCATGGCCGTCCTCTATCTGACAAACACATGCGTCCATACAGCTCTCCCACACACACACAAACACACGCACACACACACACCCACACACACACACACACACACACACACTCACACACACACACACACTCACACACTCTCACACACACACACACACACACACACACACTCTCTCTCAGGGCACCGTGCTGTGTGTTAAGCGACAGGACCCAGATGGCGGCCACCTGGGGTTCGCTGATGGGCTTGGATGGGACATGGACACACACACACACACACACACACACACACACACACACACACAGATGGCGACCCGTGGAGACGGACGTGCTGACTATTGATTTGTTCAGATCAATGATTCGCAACCTGGTCACCTGACATCGGGGGCCCCGCCCCCACCGAGCCGCCACGCCGTCTTTAACCAGTAAATGTTGAAGCTCTGGAAAGATTTAATTCACCAATGATGTTTCAGTTTGAAGTTATTCATCAATGATGAAGGAAAAAACTACAGACACAGACACGGCGACGTTGGCGTTAGTTCATGAAGGAGGAATAATGAAACCAGCTCAGGCCTAAACCAACGGTTCACACTTTGGGACCATGTGGGTGGACCAATGTCACGTTTCATACGTTGTGACCTCATAAAGTCACCCAGCCATAAAGTGAACCATCTCCCTGTTTAGCCTCGTTTTTCAATGTGTGGATTCATTGAAATGGAACATTTTAAGTCTTTTATTTTTGCAGAGCTCTTCAACAATCAATGATTCCCGTTTCACTACAGTTTTTGCCTAAACTATAAACTCTACTTTCTGTTAGAGCTGTGTATGAATCTCGTTATTCGCGTTAGAGACAGGAAGAAGAAGAAGCGTCTTCACTCGCTTTAGTTCAGGAAGCTCAGTGTGTGGGAAGATGGCATCCAAACATCCAAACATCCAAACATCCAAACATCCAAACATACAAACATCCAAACATCCAAACATCCAAACATACAAACATCCAAACATCCAAACATACAAACATCCAAACATCCAAACATACAAACATCCAAACATACAAACATACAAACATACAAACATACAAACATGCAACGTGAACACGTTAAAGCTCCAGAACCTGGTTCACCTGCGTTTATTCATTCATTCATTTACACGTGCTGCACAGATGTTCAGTCAAAGCTTATTTAACCTTTTATTTCATAGTGTTTCCTTCGGGCAACAACCACTTTATCTTCATCTTTACAGAAAGCTGTGATATAAACATCTGTTTTTTAAAGTTGAGCGTGAAAAACGGGTTTTACTTTAAGATGTCATTTTTTTTACATGTGAGCCTCATTGTCTCACAACCAAAGGTTGTGTTTTATTTAGGATTTTGGAAGAATTTTCACCAAATAAATATATAAAATTCTTAGTTCAACGAACCTGATGGAGTCGCATTGACTTACAGAGCACAGGAGCTGTCTACAACTAATTCTTGTAGTGGACATTTTAGGTCATTTTAATGATAGAAACATTAAAAACCTTTTTTATACCATGTCTAAGTGGCAGGTTTACGAGATGAGAACGTTTGGTCTTCGTGTTGGTTTCTTGTCTTTTAAAAGTCCATTTATTTTTACAAAAATAATGAGTTAGTGAGATTTTTGACATAAAATGTCAAAGGTTGTAACCTTAAGGTAATGATGAATTTGTAATATTAAATTAAACCACCTAGAACATAAAACTAGTTAATATCATGTGTTTTTAATTTTTTAAAACCTTTTTAACCCATAAGAACCCAGACCCACCTATCCTAAAGGAACATTCTGTGTTCTACCATAGACCAGTGGGCCACATAGAACACATTTCTTCTTTTTCCAGAATAACACTTTTTATTCCCAGAGATCTGTATTTTGACATATATGTACCATGCTGAACATATTCCATATTGGGATGATTAGTAATTGTTACTTTTTGACTTAATGAGTTAAGTTCAGACATAAAACCTCATAATGCAGAATCTGGGGGAACCAACGTTCTTGTTACACCGTGTCACTGTGGCTCTTTATGGGTTTAGAGAATTAAACAACCACCACACGACAGTGTTCCTACACTTCCCTTTAACAGATAAAATCTTCCCAGGTGCTTTATTGGTAAACTTGTAATGATTTAAAGTAGGAAGCAGGCTGAAGCACCAGTGTTTCTCAGGGTGAATGACGTGTTGTGCCTTTAAGTCCAGCTGTGTCTGAATATAACTCACACACCGTGAGGACGTGGAAGAATATTCAATTGTTGTCTTCTCTGCTTCATCTTTGTTCAGTCTGTTGTTCGTTTGTCCGACAGGATTCTACATAGATAGGCTGTTTTTATTTTACACAAGTAAAAATACATATTCAAGTGGCAAGTTGACAGGCCGTGTGTGTGTGTGTGTGTGTGTGTGTGAGACCTGGACAGGAAGTCCAGAGCAGGGTTTAATCCTTGTGCTTCCTGTCACCGTGCGTCTCGTTACCGTGGGGACGCAGCAGTCCCGCCTCCCGTCGCTAGGATCATTTCTGTTTCAGTCGCTGTCATCGATGCTGATTCAGTCTGAGAAATAAAGTCAGAGCTAGAACCTGACCTTCAGGAAGCTGCAGATTCAACAGTGAAACTAATCCAACTACAGTGTTTACACAACCATAAGGAACCTAACTATAGGGCAGGGTTTATATACACACACATATATATACACACACAGATATATATACACATAGATATATATACACATAGATATATATACACATAGATATATACACACACAGATATATATACACATAGATATATACACATAGATATATATACATAGATATATACACATAGATATATACACATAGATATACACACATAGATATATATACACATTGATATATACACATAGATATATACACACACAGACATATATATATATGTAATTGAACTATGACCATGTCAAACCATATGATACTGAAAAATAAAACTACATAAATGGTCTTATCAGTGATTGTGGTGTAATGTCTTTAATGTCTCTGTCTCCAACATTTCAGACTCAGTAACACACCGGTCTTTCACAGTGAACCAAGCGCTACAGACGCTTCGTCATATTTCCTCGTCTTAGCTTTGGGAGACTTTCGTTTGTCTCTTTATCTCCGTCTCTCTCCGCCTGTCTTCTCATCCCTGTTAAATATGTTTTCATGGTGTCACTTGGTGTCTACACTTCATACTCATACTCTGTGCTGTATGCTCCCTGTGAACACTCTGCTGCCCCCTAATGGAGTGGAGGTGCTATTGCACTTTATTCTAGGACAGTAAGAAAAAAAATCTAAATAAAAAAGTAAAAAAGCAAGTTCCCCTAGGTCAAATGCGCCCCCACTGAAGCAGCCTCCAGCCCCCCCGGGGGCCGCGCTCCACTATTTGAGAACCACTGCTCTAAGTGAACGGGTCATTGTCAGTACGTCCGTCTAAGGCAGGTCCTCTGAAACTAGCGGGAGGTTAATGAATTAATCCCGTTTAATGTAGGGCCTTGAAGTATCCATGAAGAAAGATGTGTTTTATAAAAAGCTTTAATGAACGCGGCTGCAGCGTTTGCCAGAGTTTTATTGATCGGAAACGCTCATTCTTTTTATTCTCGGCAGCTACATCACGTTATGGGAATTTTACTCGTCCTCAGTCGTGTTACGTGTTGGAGGGAGAAGGAATTTAAAAAGCTTTCATCACACAGAAGAACTTCAATTTCAATTATTACATCGTTTTTAACCCAGTTCATCACTTTGTTGCAGCTGAGGTTGTTTTTGAAGCTCTTTATACATAAAGTTGAGTTGAAGATTTGTGTAACTCGTATGTTTCAAGTCTCAGAGATTCTAGAAAATACAACAAACCCAATACTCCACTTTTCATTCAGCTTTCCGTCACGTGCAGATTTCACACTGTGATCCATCATTTTAAAGAGGAATTCTGCCTCTTTTTTCTTACTGTGCCAATCTCATTTGACTTAGACAAATTGCTCCTCGCTGCTTTTGCATCAGTTGTTAGATATTTAGCAGATTTGGTAAATATCTAATTAAGCCCTGACGTTATCGTCCTTGTTTAACGCACTAACAAACACGATCGTTGTTCAAAACACAAGTGAGCATCTCTGCGTGAAATGAAAAGGTCTCCCACCGGTAAATGTTAGCTTTATATCCCATAATTAGCATGCAACGTGTGATTAAAACCTGAATAAAACTACCTGACGTGGCCCAGGAGACGGCGTCCGCTGATGAAGTTTTTAATTAGGGATCCCTGCTTGTGACGAGTCGAAACGTGAGTCGGATTAAATCTGATTTCTGATCCGACTCTTTGTTCGTGTTCAATAAAATGTCTCTTCAGGCAAATATTAGTAAATGAACAAAACAGGTTTTTCCTTTTCCATCCTGTGCTCCTCAGCCCATCTCAGCAGCAGAGTGTTTATTATAAACAGATGACAACATAATACAATGCATTATTCTTGCTGCTCCTTCGTATCCATTACTTCAATACGACGGCTAAATACTCGCGATGAAAAGAGGATCCTGTAATGAGAAAATCAAACTATTCAGCAAATAAGCACCGAGCAAACCCATCAGTCGGATCCACATTGTGCATTAGTCATATTCCTCTGGTTCGTGTCGTTTCCAGACAACAGAAACATGTTGTTTCTCCTCCACGTCTCATTCTGTGAGGTTTTTATTTCCCCATCGGCAGCTTCCAGTAAATGTTCTTAAAGTTAGAGACATAAACTCTGAGTTTTCTGCTGGGAAAAGAAGTAAAGTGTCCCGCTCCACTGGGTTCCATTAATGTACATTTACCGTATTTTCACAACCATAAGGCTCCATAATAAAAGACTCAGTCTGAGTTCTGTGTGTCATTACTGTATTTAACACACACATAAGGAACCTAACTATAGGGGAGGGTTAATATACACACATAGATATATACACATAGATATATACACATAGATATATACACACAGATATACACACACATAGATATATACACACATAGATATACACACACATAGATATATACACACATAGATATACACACACATAGATATATACACACATAGATATATACACATAGATATACACACATAGATATATACACATATAGATATATACACATAGATATATACACACATAGATATACACACATAGATATATACACACATAGATATATACACACATAGATATATACACAAATAGATATATACACATAGATATATACAAAAATAGATATATACACATAGATATATACACATAGATATATACACATAGATATATACACACATAGATATATACACATAGATATATACACATAGATATATACACAAATAGATATATACACACATAGATATATACACATAGATATATACACACATAGATATATACACATAGATATATACACATAGATATATACACATAGATATATAGACATAGATATATACACACATAGATATACACACATAGATATATACACACATAGATATATACACATAGATATATACACATAGATATATACACATAGATATATACACACATAGATATATACACACATAGATATACACACACATAGATATATACACACATAGATATACACACACATAGATATATACACACATAGATATATACACATAGATATACACACATAGATATATACACATATAGATATATACACATAGATATATACACACATAGATATACACACATAGATATATACACACATAGATATATACACACATAGATATATACACAAATAGATATATACACATAGATATATACAAAAATAGATATATACACATAGATATATACACATAGATATATACACATAGATATATACACACATAGATATATACACAAATAGATATATACACATAGATATATACACATAGATATATACACAAATAGATATATACACACATAGATATATACACATAGATATATACACACATAGATATATACACATAGATATATACACATAGATATATACACATAGATATATAGACATAGATATATACACACATAGATATACACACATAGATATATACACACATAGATATATACACATAGATATATACACATAGATATATACACATAGATATATACACACATAGATATATACACACATAGATATATACACAAATAGATATATACACATAGATATATACAAAAATAGATATATACACATAGATATATACACATAGATATATACACATAGATATATACACACATAGATATATACACAAATAGATATATACACATAGATATATACACATAGATATATACACAAATAGATATATACACACATAGATATATACACATAGATATATACACACATAGATATATACACATAGATATATACACACATAGATATATAGACAAATAGATATATACACATAGATATATACACACATAGATATATACACATAGATATATACACACATAGATATATACACACATAGATATATACACAAATAGATATATACACATGGATATACACACATAGATATATACACATAGATATATATACACATAGATATATACACACATAGATATATACACAAATAGATATATACACATAGATATATACACATAGATATATACACACATAGATATATACACATAGATATATACACATAGATATATACACACATAGATATATACACAAATAGATATATACACATAGATATATACACATAGATATATACACATAGATATTTACACACATAGATATGTACACACATAGATATATACACACATAGATATATACACACATAGATATATACACATATAGATATATACACATAGATATATACACACATAGATATATACACATAGATATATACACACATAGATATATACACAAATAGATATATACACATAGATATATACACATAGATATACACACACATAGATATTTACACACATAGATATATACACATAGATATATACACACATAGATATATACACACATAGATATATACACATAGATATATACACACATAGATATATACACACATAGATATATACACATATAGATATATACACATAGATATTTACACACATAGATATATACACATAGATATATACACACATAGATATATACACATATATATATACACATAGATATATACACATAGATATATACACATAGATATATACACACATAGATATATACACACATAGATATATACACACATAGATATATACACATAGATATACACACATAGATATATACACATAGATATACACACACATAGATATATACACATAGATATTTATACACATAGATATATACACATAGATATATACACAAATAGATATATACACATAGATATATACACATAGATATATACACACATAGATATATACACATAGATATATACACACATAGATATATACACATATATATATACACATAGATATATACACACATAGATATATACACATAGATATATACACACATAGATATATACACATAGATATATACACACATAGATATATACACACATAGATATATACACAAATAGATATATACACATAGATATACACACATAGATATATACACATAGATATATACACATAGATATATACACACATAGATATATACACATAGATATATACACACATAGATATATACACATAGATATATACACACATAGATATATACACATAGATATATACACACATAGATATATACACACATAGATATATACACATAGATATATACACAAATAGATATATACACATGGATATACACACATAGATATATACACATAGATATATATACACATAGATATATACACACATAGATATATACACAAATAGATATATACACATAGATATATACACATAGATATATACACATAGATATATACACAAATAGATATATACACACATAGATATATACACATAGGTATATACACATAGATATATATATACACATAGATATATACACATAGATATATACACACATAGATATATACACAAATAGATATATACACATAGATATATACACATAGATATATACACATAGATATTTACACATAGATATATACACACATAGATATATACACACATAGATATATACATACATAGATATATACACATATAGATATATACACATAGATATATACACATAGATATATACACACATAGATATATACACAAATAGATATATACACATAGATATATACACATAGATATACACACACATAGATATTTACACACATAGATATATACACATAGATATATACACACATAGATATATACACACATAGATATATACACACATAGATATATACACATATAGATATATACACATAGATATTTACACACATAGATATATACACATAGATATATACACATATAGATATATACACACATAGATATATACACATAGATATATACACATAGATATATACACAAATAGATATATACACATAGATATATACACATATATATATACACACATAGATATATACACACATAGATATATACACATAGATATACACACATAGATATATACACATAGATATACACACACATAGATATATACACATAGATATTTATACACATAGATATATACACATAGATATATACACACATAGATATATAGACACACATAGATATATACACACATAGATATATACACACATAGATATATACACATAGATATATATACACATAGATATATACACATAGATATATACACACATAGATATATACACAAATAGATATATACACATAGATATATACACATAGATATATACACAAATAGATATATACACACATAGGTATATACACATAGATATATACACATAGATATATACACACATAGATATATACACATAGATATATACACACATAGATATATACACACATAGATATATACACATAGATATATACACATAGATATATACACACATAGATATATACACAAATAGATATATACACATAGATATATACACATAGATATATACACATAGATATTTACACATAGATATATACACACATAGATATATACACACATAGATATATACACATATAGATATATACACATAGATATATACACACATAGATATATACACATAGATATATACACACATAGATATATACACAAATAGATATATACACATAGATATATACACATAGATATATACACATAGATATACACACACATAGATATTTACACACATAGATATATACACATAGATATATACACACATAGATATATACACACATAGATATATACACACATAGATATATACACATATAGATATATACACATAGATATTTACACACATAGATATATACACATAGATATATACACATATAGATATATACACACATAGATATATACAGATAGATATATACACATAGATATATACACAAATAGATATATACACATAGATATATACACATAGATATATACACACATAGATATATACACACATAGATATATACACATAGATATACACACATAGATATATACACATAGATATACACACACATAGATATATACACATAGATATTTATACACATAGATATATACACATAGATATATACACACATAGATATATAGACACACATAGATATATACACACATAGATATATACACACATAGATATATACACATAGATATATATACACATAGATATATACACATAGATATATACACACATAGATATATACACAAATAGATATATACACATAGATATATACACATAGATATATACACAAATAGATATATACACACATAGATATATACACATAGATATATACACATAGATATATACACACATAGATATATACACATAGATATATACACACATAGATATATACACAAATAGATATATACACATAGATATATACACATAGATATATACACACATAGATATATACACATAGATATATACACACATAGATATATACACACAGATATATACACACATAGATATATACACACATAGATATATACACAAATAGATATATACACATAGATATACACACATAGATATATACACATAGATATATATACACATAGATATATACACACATAGATATATACACAAATAGATATATACACATAGATATATACACATAGATATATACACATAGATATATACACACATAGATATATACACATAGATATATACACATAGATATATACACAAATAGATATATACACATAGATATATACACATAGATATATACACACATAGATATATACACATAGATATACACACATAGATATATACACATAGATATACACACACATAGATATATACACATAGATATTTATACACATAGATATATACACATAGATATATACACACACATAGATATATACACACATAGATATATACACACATAGATATATATACACACAGATATATACACACATAGATATATACACATATAGATATATACACATAGATATATACACATAGATATATACACACATAGATATATACACATAGATATATACACATAGATATATACACAAATAGATATATACACATAGATATATACACATAGATATATACACACATAGATATATACACACATAGATATATACACACATAGATATACACACATAGATATATACACATAGATATACACACACATAGATATATACACATAGATATTTATACACATAGATATATACACATAGATATATACACACATAGATATATAGACACACATAGATATATACACACAGATATATACACACATAGATATATACACATAGATATATATACACATAGATATATACACATAGATATATACACACATAGATATATACACAAATAGATATACACACATAGTCAAAGTCAAAGTCAAAGTCAATTTTATTGTCAATTTCTTCACATGTACTTGACATACAAAGGAATCGAAATTGCGTTTCTCACTATCTCACTCTCACATTCTCACTAGATATATACACAAATAGATATATACACATAGATATATACACATAGATATATACACACATAGATATTGACACACATAGATATATACACATAGATATATACACATATAGATATATACACATAGATATATACACACATAGATATATACACATAGATATATACACACATAGATATATACACAAATAGATATATACACATAGATATATACACATAGATATATACACATAGATATACACACACATAGATATTTACACACATAGATATATACACATAGATATATACACACATAGATATATACACACATAGATATATACACACATAGATATATACACATATAGATATATACACATAGATATTTACACACATAGATATATACACATAGATATATACACATATAGATATATACACACATAGATATATACAGATAGATATATACACATAGATATATACACAAATAGATATATACACATAGATATATACACATAGATATATACACACATAGATATATACACACATAGATATATACACATAGATATACACACATAGATATATACACATAGATATACACACACATAGATATATACACATAGATATTTATACACATAGATATATACACATAGATATATACACACATAGATATATAGACACACATAGATATATACACACATAGATATATACACACATAGATATATACACATAGATATATATACACATAGATATATACACATAGATATATACACACATAGATATATACACAAATAGATATATACACATAGATATATACACATAGATATATACACAAATAGATATATACACACATAGATATATACACATAGATATATACACATAGATATATACACACATAGATATATACACATAGATATATACACACATAGATATATACACAAATAGATATATACACATAGATATATACACATAGATATATACACACATAGATATATACACATAGATATATACACACAGATATATACACACATAGATATATACACACATAGATATATACACAAATAGATATATACACATAGATATACACACATAGATATATACACATAGATATATATACACATAGATATATACACACATAGATATATACACAAATAGATATATACACATAGATATATACACATAGATATATACACATAGATATATACACACATAGATATATACACATAGATATATACACATAGATATATACACAAATAGATATATACACATAGATATATACACATAGATATATACACACATAGATATATACACATAGATATACACACATAGATATATACACATAGATATACACACACATAGATATATACACATAGATATTTATACACATAGATATATACACATAGATATATACACACACATAGATATATACACACATAGATATATACACACATAGATATATATACACACAGATATATACACACATAGATATATACACATATAGATATATACACATAGATATATACACATAGATATATACACACATAGATATATACACATAGATATATACACATAGATATATACACAAATAGATATATACACATAGATATATACACATAGATATATACACACATAGATATATACACACATAGATATATACACACATAGATATACACACATAGATATATACACATAGATATACACACACATAGATATATACACATAGATATTTATACACATAGATATATACACATAGATATATACACACATAGATATATAGACACACATAGATATATACACACAGATATATACACACATAGATATATACACATAGATATATATACACATAGATATATACACATAGATATATACACACATAGATATATACACAAATAGATATACACACATAGTCAAAGTCAAAGTCAAAGTCAATTTTATTGTCAATTTCTTCACATGTACTTGACATACAAAGGAATCGAAATTGCGTTTCTCACTATCTCACTCTCACATTCTCACTAGATATATACACAAATAGATATATACACATAGATATATACACATAGATATATACACACATAGATATTGACACACATAGATATATGTCCACTGATCCAGTCTTTGCTCTGTGATCCTCTGATCCAGTCTCTGCTCTGTGATCCACTGATCCAGTCTCTGCTCTGTGATCCACTGATCCAGTCTTTGCTCTGTGATTCACTGATCCAGTCTCTGCTCTGTGATCCACTGATCCAGTCTCTGCTCTGTGATCCACTGATCCAGTCTCTGCTCTGTGATCCACTGATCCAGTCTTTCCTCCAACTCGTACCACCTGTCTTATGTCTTAAACTCAGCTGTGTAGCTGATTTCCTTCAGTTTAAACTGTGCTTTATCAGCGTGTCTCTTTACCATTTTCAGGTTGTTAAAACAAAGATGTTCTGCATAACGCACATCCCCGTTATTTTATCTACAATCCATGAAAATTTAAGACTTTAATGTAATGACTTTAGTGTTTTTCAGGTCATGTGCATAAACACCATGTGTTAGATCACCAGGCTCATTATAACACTATAATGTGAACATTCAGTAATAATATACTGATTGATGATTATATTCGTCACCTATAGGATGATGAATGAATAAACAGGTTTGAGCTTTTACTCCACTGTGAAATGAATAAATAATAAATGATGCTAATGTGAGTTTGTCACATTCAGAGCAAATAGGCCCTTTATTTTCTTTATGATTTATGTTAATCATTAGTCAGTTCAAAACATTTTAAGACAATATATGTATATATATATATATACCCAAAAAACTTGGTAGCAGATTAAAATTTATGCCATCAACTAGTTTTACATTTTAGGTGGATTAAACATTTAGTATTTTAATATTAGATTTTACAAATACAGATTTTTGTAATGAATAAATAAATAAATAAATAAATTATACAATAAGACTTTCTCATCTTGACAAACGAGATGTCTTTGAGCCATGTATTAGCACTCGTTAATTAATCAATTAATAGATCAATCACCTACATTTTATTCTAAAATGTCCAGATTCTCTGGTTCAGCTTCTGTTCTCTGATTATTTCCTGGTTTCTTTATTCTTCTATAATAGTAAACTGATGATCTTTGGGTTGATTTAATGTGTGAGAACAGACAGAAAAAAGCTGTGAGATGTTTAAAATCTCACAAATCAACAAGTGATTTTTACTTTTAGTAATTTAGAAAACAAGTGAATATATGTTTTATATGTTGGTTTTATATGTTGTGTTCTAGTCAGTCATGATGATGAATAATTCACTGGCCTCGTTCGTAGGAAGAGTTTTTTTTTTTCTAAACCCACTTACACAGATTTGACAAAGATTCTGACATTGACCAATGTTTGTGTTTTTGTTTTGAGATTTGTTCCCAGGTAAGAATAGAATCCACAGACCAGAGAAACGTGTTGTTGACAAGTTTGTGCTGAAATAATTGGCTGTTGTGTTTTCTTCAGAAAACTTTACTGTGACAGAAAATGTCTCAGTGCAGCAGAACCAGGATAAAACAGGAGATAATGACAGGTCAGTTTGATTAGAAGGATCATGATTGTTGGAAGATGATCCAGATGAGTTTACTCAGCCAGAACCATTTTATAATGGTATATATTAAAGTGGAATAAAGAACTTTTAGCCTCTTTTTTGGATTGATTTTGGACTTTACTGCTTCGCCTGTTTGGTTAAATGAAGCAGGAGAGATCTGATTCATTCCTGATGGTGAGATGATGAAGATGATGATGATGTTGAAGCTCCAGAACAAACAGAACCAGCTCCACCTGGTCTGGTTCCACCTGTGATGAAGTTTTACTGTTGAAAACAAAACAGAAGCTCCATCATGGTCAAGTCAGTTTAATGATGAACACGATGGAAACCACATTAGAACAGTTAAATAGAACAGTTCTATATGAAGATAGAAGAAAACAGTCAATGATCTCAATGTTTCCTGAATTCACGTTCATCAGCCTGTAACATTAATAAAAATAAAACCACAGGACGAGTGTTTAGGAAGCCGTCACATGACACTGACGTATATGTAGCTTATAGCTAATAAATGAATCGATGCTAATTCCATCCAGACCATCAGTTTCTGCCTCGTTTCACAAGCAACAAGTAAAACGCTTCTGTCTCACAGAGTAAAACACATTTTCTGAAATGGTTTTAAAATAGTGATTAATGGAGCTTGTTGATGTTTAACCCAGACTATTTACCATGATGCATCCCTCTCGCTGTCGTCTTCTCCCTGGTCGCTGAAATGACTAATTACAGAGTAAAACACGAGTTTCTGGCTCCGTTGAAAATCGAGCCTTTGATAGCGCCGTCTCCTTTTGTGCTGCTGAGACTTCCTGCTGGGTTTGTGTTAGAGGAGGCATGAAGCAGAATGGTGATTTTGTGATTTTTAATTACGGCCGTCGGTCATGTCTTCGGCGGAGCTGGAACGAACCAGGCTTCTCGTTAGAGCAAAAACTCGCGGGGCCTCATCAAAGATCTGTTCCTGCCACTTCCCTGCTCCTGTTCTTCCATAATGCTGCTTCTCCCAGGACTCTGGTCGCTTCAGCTCCGGGACAAACAGCACAGAACTCCCCAGAACTTTACAGCAGCTTTAACCACAGCGCAGTAAGATCACAGTAACGTTACCCACACATCTACAATGATGGGTAAATACGAGGGGAAAGACGATAAAATCACCAAGATGTGAAGAGGAGTGAAATGGGATCAGGTCAAAGTCAGTGTGATAAAATAAAAAACCCTTAATGAGCAGGAATAGAGAACCATGTGGTCATGTGATCACAGGCCGCCGCCCACAGGACTGGGTTATCAGAAACACGTGTACACAGACAAGAGTCATGTGGGCGGCGTCCTGTGATCACATGACCTCTGGGACTCACTTTGGTTCCCTGCTGCTCATTAAAGGATTTTTTTATTGGAGTCCCTCACATGGACCTTTTCCACTTCTTACATCCATGAGTTAAGAGATAATTTTCCTGACAAGCAGCTGATCTTATTCCCCTTTTTTTACATTTTGGCATTTTTTACATCTCTCCTGCTCATCAGGAAAATGCTCACGCACGGATTATTGAAGTGGAAAAAAATCAGTGTGAGTCACGGTGATAAAATAAAAAATCCTTTAATGAGCAGGAATAGTGAACATGTGGTCATGTGAAGAAAAATAAAAGACCCCTCGAGTGATGTGGGTGGCGTCCTGTGATCACATGACCTCTGTCTCTCTATAGTTCACTATCTGTGCTCATTAAATGACTTTTATTTATTTATTTTGTTATCTGACGGCCTCACATTGGCGTTTTCACTCCTCAGACGCGACACTGATGGATGTTTGATATGAAACAGGATCCAGAGACAAAAATCCATCCGTGGGTCACGTGTTCGCAGGTTTTCACTCGTTCTGACGGTGAAGTAAATCACGTTTTCCTCCGCGACGCATTGAGGAAACTCACAAGCTAATAACGTTGTTTTATGGTGATGCCCCAGATGTTAATTGTACGTGTGTTGGTTAAATCGATCGTATCATCAGGCGCCGCAGAAAGAGAAAATGTTTTCCCTGAGTCGCCCGTACACGCCTTTGTTTCGCTGTTCAATGAGAATAATTGACAAAAGAAAGGAGACACTTTAAGACCCATTGATTCTGTTCTGGAGAAATTGCACTCGACTTCCTGTTCTCTGGTTTCACTGACACTGAAATCTTAAATAACATCTGGTTGATCCGTTATTCACCAGCTCAGAACCACGATGCAGCTCTTCAGTCACGAGACGCCTGGACTCAATCAGCTGGAAAGTTTGTGTTTGTTTCATATTCACACAAAGACAAACATCAACAACATATATCACGATGAGGTTGTAATGCACTTTAAAGATGCAGGCTGTCGCCTCTGGTGCTCTCTAGTGGTCAACTTGGTGATGATCTTTGGTGTGTGGAGTATGATGCTGCATGAAGTGTGTAAATCTGTTTAGTTTGTCCCTACTGGGCTACTGTAGGAACATGGAGAGGATAAATGCTGAGACTTATGTCCATACTCTTCTTCCCCTCTTAAATAGTCTACGCAGACGATGCAAAACGTTTTTACTATGATATATTTGAGCAAAAAAATGTATTTTTTTGTATTTTAGCATCTCGGCAGCTTTGGCTTTTCTCCACATCCTTGTGTACTCCTGTGTTTGTGATCTGGTTCTTCTTCATTCAGTTCTCTACTGAATCTATTTAGGGAGTGATAATAAAGTTCTAAATAAATGCACAATTACACAGTCTGGTGGCAGCATTTAATAAAGATAAAGAGAGATCAAACCCAAACTACTACATTAATATTATTGTTATTATTGTCTTTTCTGTTCACGCTTCACTGACACAACATAACAGATTTGCTTGATATTTGGTGTAGTACAGGTACAAAGGATTAGAATATCATGAACAGTGTGAGGATAAATTATCGTTAAACCATAATCCTCAAAAGTACGAGAAAAAAATACTTAATGTATATTATGAATATATAAATATAAATACATTTTTACTTTACATGTTTTTCTTTCAGAAATTATGAAGAAAAAAGTAGAACTTGTTCATGATATTATATTTAATATTACAGTGTCTGTACAAAGTGTGTATTCCTGTAGAAAGTGTGTATTTCTGTAGAAAGTGTGTATTCCTGTACAAAGTGTGTGTTCCTGTAGAAAGTGTGTGTTCCTGTAGAAAGTGTGTGTTCCTGTACAAAGTGTGTGTTCCTGTAGAAAGTGTGTGTTCCTGTAGAAAGTGTGTGTTCCTGTAGAAAGTGTGTGTTCCTGTAGAAAGTGTGTGTTCCTGCAGAAAGTGTGTGTTCCTGTAGAAAGTGTGTGTTCCTGTACAAAGTGTGTGTTCCTGTAGAAAGTGTGTGTGTTCCTGTAGAAAGTGTGTGTTCCTGCAGAAAGTGTGTGTTCCTGTACAAAGTGTGTGTTCCTGTAGAAAGTAGATGATGATGAAGGTGATTTGTTCATGTCCACACACTGCTCTGATAACCACAGTATGTGTAGTAAATGGTAAAATGATAATAAATCTTTAGTTTTAATATTCACAACAACTTATCATCCATAAAACGATAGTGTCTGGATTTCCTGAGGGTCAGTGAACGCGTCTTGGAGTTTCAGCGTTTAGTTTATAGAAAGAAGAAAAGATGGCAGCATGTGAAGTTTCCTTATACAAATAAATACTTAGGACTCAAACACGGGTCTGCTGCTTATGAGGCGAGAACACTACACCCTACACCACCACAGAACACATACTGGAGTTTAAAAATGCATCTTCACCTTACTCACCTCATCCTGAAGGTAAAACCTAGTTAGTTTGTTGTTTTAAACTATTGCTTTGTGCAAAGATGTCATCATTGTGTGTGTGTGTGTGTGTGTGTGTGTGTGTGTGTGTGTCTGATTATTTATTTCTCAGCCACCAGAAATGACAAAGTAGCAGCGCAGTACTTTTCACTTTTTTACGTTACAGAGGGACAAACTCGGTACATGTCATGAAGGGAAATAGTTCAGTATTAGTCTTCAGTTATTATTCATGACTTAAGAAAGGAGCATTATTTACAGTGAAACATGGCTGCTGGAGTAACGCCACAGGGCTTAAAGGCTGCTGTTCATTCCTCATTCTGCAGGATTTATTCGCTCGGCTTTGACTTCTCCACCACAAGCTGGTAAAGTTTCTTTTTTTTCTATTCGCTTGTTTGTTTAGACTTTGCCCCACATATTATAAGTTTACATCTGCCTGCTCTGCCAAGGGCATGCCCTTCTGCAAAAAGCTCATTCCTTTGGTGTGAATGCAGCAGAGAATTCAGATCTGATGAAGAGTTGAGGCAGTTCATAATGCTGAAAAGAAAGAAACTAAAAAGAAATCAAACACGTGTGACAAATAGGAAGGAGGTTCACATTATATATGGGCATTTATACATATTTTAGTTTGAAAGGCTGCCATCTTATTTTAATTATCAGCCATCAGGATGTTGAGGAGACCACACTCTGCTCAATGTTTACAGAATCTACTTTATCCAATGTTCTTATTATTTTATTTTACAGGTCTGTTAAAAAACCCTGAATGCTGAAAACTGAAGGAATTATTATTATTTTTTTTACGTACAGAAAAAAGCTTTGCAATGATGTCTTTTCCTCATACTTCTAGTGAATTGATTGGATGGATATTTCTATTCTATTAGTCTCATTAGAACCTAAAGTCCTGTAGGTGTTCTGTGGGGGTGTAGGGGGTAGTGTTCTTGCCTCATAAGCAGCAGACCCATGTTTGAGTCCTAGCTGAAGACTTTTTTTTTTTTAAAACGTTTTCTTCAAGATTTACAATCATCATATTTTTTGGACTTTCTCATCTTATTTGTGACTGATCCATATATATTCACTCATTTATTGTTCTGTATTCTGTTTTTCTTTTTTTCCTGTCACTTTCTTAAACTGTTGTAACGTGCAAATTTCCCCAACATAGGATCAACAAAGTTGTATCTGATCGAATCTGTTTAAGTATTTTTAGCAGCAGGTGACGTTATGAACTCACTGATCTAAACGCTTCACATTTCTGTGTGAAAGCAGGAACTGGGACGCTGTTTGTCCTGTTTGACCCCCCCCCCCCGCCCAAGCAGTTTATGAACACTTTGCTAAATAACAGTAACAAGAAGAACGGAAAAGTGAGAAATGCAGTGAAACAACGTCGTAAGTAATTTTCCATTTTGTAGTTTGACTGTAGAGTTAGACAGAAGAAATAAAAAAGGATCTGAGAACAACGGAGGGAAGTTGTGAGCAAATAAAGGACAGAAAACACGCTAAGCCCTCCTTTATCCATCCCTCCTTCTTTATATTCCTCGCTCTGTTCGCAGCAAATTGCTCTGAGACTCTAAAGCTGCTCCAGCGGATTCTCACCTGGGATCCGACCCGTCCTCCATCCTCCTCCTGCTCCTCTAACTCTGAGTGTGTTTCCGTCGGCTTCGGCCAATTAAGCCGCTTGTTCCCCCCAAGTCCCCCCCCTATACACTATTGGAAATGAAAATAAGGCTGCAGATATTCCCCCGACGACTCGTCCCTTTCTGCTGCCGACGTTTGATTTCTGACGTTTTTTAAAGACTGAAAGGAGCCGGCGTCGTTTCTTCATCATTCGGGGGGTTAATAAATACAAGCGGAAGCCTAATTATGCTCGTTCCTGTCGGACATGGGGAACATCACAGGACGCCGGCGTTAACCCCTCGAGTGCTGAAGCTTTTACAGGTAAATTGCAGTCAAGTGTTGAGAGAGGATGAAGCACGGCGAGCGTATCAGCTCCAGGCTTTAATGGCCCCCGCTGAGGATAAATTGGGATCTCATTCGTCCGGCTGCATCAGCTTATTGTAAATATATATGAGAAACATAAATTACATAGTGTTGCACAGCCAAATAAAATATGCATCTTTTATTGACCTCCACCCTGGAGAAGTGTTGACTCTGAAGAAAAAGTGGCTCCTCTGAGGGTAAACATGCTTCTTTCCTGCTTTAATGGTAATAAATCTGCTTCTTACACGAGAATTAACTCCTATAAAAGTTTCATCTGAGCTCCCAGTCGCTGTTATTTCTGTGTTCACAAAGAAACTGAAAAAAACATCTATAGCATTTACACAAGGAGCTGTGTGATAACCTGTTCACATGTAGAGAATCATTACTACACTATTATCATTATTCTGTATAAGAGGAGCCAAAAGTGCTGAGAAACCTGAAAAACGTTCTACCAGATAGTTAAAAAAATAACACATGCTAAAAACACATGCTAATAACTAGTTTTATGTTGTACGTTGATTATTGTTCTTTTTCAGTTACACTATTTGATATTTGGTGTCAAAGGAAAATCCAAATCCTGTTCAGTAAGATTATTAAGATGAGGGTCTGCTACACGTGGTGTCTGCACTTCATACTCATACTCTGTGCTGTATGCTCCCTGCGAACACTCTGCTGCCCCCTAATGGAGTGGAGGTGCAATTGCAAAAAATAAAAAATAATGTTCCCCGAGGTCTAACGCTCCCCCCCCTACAGAACATCACTATTTGAGAACCACTGATCTAATATAACATTCTAAATAAGTTCATGCTGAGGTTTATTTATATTTTATATTTTTTCTCCACTTTTCTAGGCAATAAAAACATTTTCAGGTTTTGACCTGAGCATCTGCAGAGATTCATAGAATAAAAAATAAATCCAACTCTCCATCAGTTCAATCCTCACAGATTTCTGCCCAGTCAAAAGAAACGACGTGTGAAATAAACCTTGACTCTATTATCACATCAGCACTCTGTGGAGGACGTTCACTTTTCTGCTGTTTTTCATTTAATGTTCACATTTTTATAGAAGTGCAATATTTTTTTAATTCAAATGTTCTAAAAGCTCCATAGAGGAACTATTCTGATAATAATAATATTTAGTAAACTCTTGTGACTGAGAACAGTTTATTTTTATCTGGAGACTGAAGCTGATTTTGAAATGAAGACGATGCAGAGTTTAAAACATGGAGCTCAAAGTGTGATTGAGTCTGACAGACTGAGCTGTGAGGTTATTAAAGGCTGAGCTGACAGAAAGACCCGACATCATGTTCAGCTGTTCTGATGAAGAGGAACCAGAACCTTCACACGTTCAGTCACATCGATGCTGAGCCTGAGCCTCGTTTCTCACGATGCTTCAAGCATCAGCGTGAGCTTCAGGTAGTATGACGTGTGTAATGTCTATATATATATATCATATATTAACTGATAGTTATAACATATGTAACAACACAAACAGAAAAGTAAGTAAAATGATCATGTTGGAACATGTTCTGTGCTGAACCTTGAACACAGACGTTCCTGTAGAATCCTGCTGTTCCTCTATGAACCACAGAAACCTGTCTGAGCGCTGTGAAGCTGAGTTCTCTCATTCTCTCCAGCAGATCTCTGTCCTCCCCTCATGTCGCCGTGCGATGCAGAGCTGGAGGATCCAATAATTCCCGGCGACTCCAGGTTGGCGAGTGAGCGCCGTGATGAAGTCTCCATTAGCCGCAGCGAAGCCTATTAGCGGCGGCTCTTCAGGTAATTGACAAAATAAAGCAATAAATTAGATAATGGGCCGTGTTTTCATGCCGGCAGCGACGCGCTGGAAGAGTCAATTTCTGGCCTGGTGGTGTTGTTGTGCAGCAGCGAGTTCACTCTAAGTGTCCACGGACCGTGTGTTCCCACGTTTTAGGTCTGTGAGATCCCACAATGTCCAGCAAACATGGCTGAAGGTCAGTGTTGTCTGTTTGGAGGTTGTTACCAGAGCAGAGAAGCAGGCTTCATCACATCATATCATCATATGACTGGTTGTTTCCAGGTGTTAGACGGATCCCTCCTCTGCAGCTAAACTAACAACACAAACGTTATATAACGCATATTTTTCATTTAGTAGTTTAATCAGTGACGTTGTCAGAGTAAACTTTCATATAATATTCCTTCTTGAATTAGCTAATTATCTACAGAAATATGTTTTACAGATTCGTGTCACTGACACAAACAGCGGATTTAATTATAGTTCGTTTATGTCAAAGTTGTTATTGTGCATAAAAAACTCTACTGTACTGCATCCACATACAGCACATACATACAGTTTTATTACTTAAAATGGCCTCAATATGAATTAATATTAAAAAAAAAAATGTGAGAGCTAGAGAGTTTATTTTGTAAAAAAAATTTCCAAAATTCTAAATGAAATACGACGTTGATACGACCGAGACAATGATGTTCACGTGTTAAATGTCCATGAGCTAAAGGGACTGGTCATGTGACCTCATAAATAGTTTGCCCTTCAAAATAAAAGCCTCCTTTTCACAACTAACTGTAAAAATATAGATTTTTAACCCCCAGAGACGCAGCCATACGTGTGTCGACTGTGAATGACATTCATGCTACTGGGTTGATTCCTTATAGACGACATCCTGGGCTTTTACATGATGTGACATTTGTCACATGACAGTAACGTGCAGTCATCCTGCTTATTTTCAGGTTTCATCTTCGTGTCGACTGAAGACATCAAGTTGAAACCAGGAAAAACTTCATTCTCTTGTTTTATTCATGCTCCTCCTGCTTGTTTTGCTCTTATTTGTCGATGGGCTTTTTTTTCTTTTGTATTACCAGAACAAATTTAATTAGAGCTGAAGGAATACAAATCAGTGTTCACGCACAGACGCTGGTTTAGTCCCTAATAAAGAGGAGGGAGAGAATCACAAGTTGTTTTTCAGGAGCCGCGAAGAGAAACGTGAGTCTGTGAACAGATGGAAGTTATTTCACAAACAGAGTAGAATGAGAATAAGACCTTTAACATTTGCCTCATATTCATTTAACCCTCCTGTTGTGTTTGGGTCAAATTTATTAAACATTTAAAAACCTCCCAGAAAATCACCTAAACAATGTTTTAACTTAAATTCATGACTTGGAAAAAGTGAAATTTCATTCAGGAGGATTAAATGGTTTTCATGTTTAATCAATCACATAATTATATCCTGACCAGGACTTTAAAGTAAAGTATTAATACTTCTACAGCCACAATATTCAGAGGTAATTGATTATTAGCCAATTATTGTGATAATTGATGAAAACTTTTCCTCCTCGTCTCCTTCTTTATTTTTCTTTTTTTATTAATTGACCTGTTCAGTTTTTCTGCTTCATGTTATTCACATGTTTTTATTCACAAAGATCAATATATATGAACATATGTATATATGATAGGATAATATACAAAACCACGCTGGAGTTTCAACCTCCATAATAATAATGATAATAATAGTAATAATAATAATAATAATGATGATAATAATAATAATAATAATAGTAATAATAGTATTAATAATAATAATAATGACAATAATAATAATAATAATAATAATAATAATAATAATGATATTATTATTAGTATTATAAATAGTAATAATAATAATAAAAATTATAATAGTAATAATAATAATAATAATAATAAGGTGTAGATGTGAATTCAGTAGATTTCACGTCTCTTATAACTGAAAACATGAAGCATGAACAACATCTGGTCCAGTTGTTCAGAAGTGATTTGATCAGATTTTGGTTTTCAGCTTCTATTAAATCTTAAAAACGAGTTGTTCAAAAGAAAAAAAAAGGTTCGGAAATCGGATTAGTTCAATAGATTGTTTCATTAAAAAAGAAAATCAGGATTATCCTGATCCAACAGAATTTAATACGACTGTAAAACTGGTGAAATAGCACAACATCTGGATCAGGTGGAGTCCATTGGTTTCATTCATCATGTGGAGTTTCCTTCATTTCAGGTTTGGATCCTTCTGTGACCTCAGTTTAAAATCAGAAAAACACTAATATAATAAAATATATTAAAACAAACACTGAACAAAGTTAAAATTCTTAAAGCTCAACTAAAGCTGAAGAACAAAAGACAATGATGGAAAAAGTGGTTTAACCTGGACAAAAAGGCCTGAAGGACCAAATAAACGTGAACAGCAGAGTCGACGTAGAGTTAGAGAAGATAAACATTTTAAACATTTAACCTGGAAACATCCTTGTGCTTCTTTTTGTGGTAAAATCTGATTCCATCTTCTGTTTAAAGCGACTTTGATTCTGAGTTTGACCAAACAGATTACGCAGTTTTCAGTTCATTAAGCCACGTTTTGTGTGTGTGTGTGTGTGTGTGTGTGTGTGTGTGTGTGTGTGTGTGTGTGTGTGCGTGCGTGTGTGTCACCAAACTGACTTCTTTCAATTTATATTTCTAAAGAAAACTCTGATATAAAATCTATTGTTTTCTTTACAGTTAGGTGTTAAAAGGAGGCTTTTATTGTGAAGGACATACAGTGTATGAGGTCACATGACCAGTCCCTTCAGCTCATGGACATTTGACATGTGAACATCATTGACTCACAACCAAAGGTGGACTTTTATTCTAAAATTCAACTAAAAACAGGACATGAGACCAAAGTAAAATTCCAACTGAATCATTTCTCTTTTTCCATATTCGTACATTTATTTTAAGACATCGAGTCACTGAACAATGTTTAGTGATTCCAGCAGCTGGTGAAGTTATCTGCTGCTTTAAAACCATTTACTGATCTAAACTCTTTAACTCTGACAGCTCAGGTTATATTTAGTTTTAAACAATCGTGCATTGAATATGTGATAGTCTAATATATATTTAGACCAATGCAACAGGGAAAACACCAAAAAAACAATCTCATCTCATTTTTGCCTTTTTCAGTTTCTGAATATATTCAATGATTTATTGCTTCTTTCAGATTTCTCCAGCGTGTCCCTGTGAACCAGGAAAGAAGAATCTGTTAATATCAGCAGCTTCTGCACCTTCCTGCTATTTACCTCAATGCATTCATACGAAACCACAACACACACAAGCACAACACACACACAACACACACACACAGCCACAACACACACACAGCCACAACACACACACAGCCACAACACACACACACACAACACACACAACACACACACACACAACTACAACACACACACACAACCACAACACACACAACACACACACAACACACACACAACACACACACAACACACAACCACAACACACACAACCACAACACACACACAACACACACAACACACACAACCACACAAGCACAACACACACACAACACACACACAACCACAACACACACACAACACACACGCACAACCACACACACACAACACACACACAACCACAACACACACACAACACACAACCACAACACACACACAACCACAACACACACACAACCACACACACACACACACACAACCACAACACACACACAACACACACACACAACCACACACACACAACACACACACACACAACACACATACACAACCACAACACACACAACCACAACACACACAACCACAACACACACAACCACACACACACACAACCACAACACACACACAACACATACACAACCACAACACACACACAACACACACACAACCACAACACACACACACACACACACACACACAACTACAACACACACTCTCTCTCTCGCTCTATAAATATATATATATATATATATATATATATATATAGACACAGTGTCTGGATTTCCTGAGGGTCAGTGAACGCGTCTTGGAGTTTCAGCTCTTATTCTATAGGAAGAAGAAACAACGGCAGCACGTGAAGTTTTGATGAGAACAATGTAAAAATCACGTGTTGACTCTTCATTTGAAAAATCACCAAAACAATAGAACTGTTCATCTACTAAATGTCCCTGAAGGATTTTATATTTATAATTTCCCTCCATCATCCATGACAAACTATGTGTGAGTTCACGTTGAGTTTGGTCCAACAAACATTCCATGATTCATGGACTGTTTTTTCTACACAACCTTTGTGTCACTGAACAACACGGAGCTGTTTAATTTTTGTGTTTTCTTCC
>JAYKQN010000048.1:327500-410000 GCA_036785175.1 Eupleurogrammus muticus
GCAAATCCTTTGGAAGCAGGTTTGGGGGACATTTGGCAGATTCGGAAGCTGGGTATGACATATTCTGACATGCTATAGTATGAGCTTTTAAAGAGGAAATGCTATACTATGATGTGACATTCTATGGTATAAATTTTTAGTAGTAGTATAGTCATCAAAAAGACGCCATATAGTATGTGCTCCAAGAAACACTAACTATACTACTATATACTATAACACTAACACTATAGCATGGCGCTCAAAAAAGGTCATAAAAATTGATATCTTCCAAAAAAGGTCATACTATAGTATGTCGTCAAGAATAGGTCATAAAAATTGATATCTTAAGGTCATACTATAGTATGTCGTCCAAAAAAGGTCATAAAAATTGATTTCTTCCAAAAAACGTCATACTATAGTATGTCGTCAAAAATAGGTCATAAAAATTGATATCTTCCAAAAAAGGTCATACTATAGTATGTCGTCAAAAATAGGTCATAAAAATTGATATCTTAAGGTCATACTATAGTATGTCGTCCAAAAAAGGTCATAAAAATTGATTTCTTCCAAAAAACGTCATACTATAGTATGTCGTCAAAAATAGGTCATAAAAATTGATATCTTCCAAAAAAGGTCATACTATAGTATGTCGTCAAAAATAGGTCATAAAAATTGATATCTTCCAAAAAAGGTCATACTATAGTATGTCGTCCAAAAAAGGTCATAAAAATTGATTTCTTCCAAAAAACGTCATACTATAGTATGTCGTCAAAAATAGGTCATAAAAATTGATATCTTCCAAAAAAGGTCATACTATAGTATGTCGTCCAAAATAGGTCATACTATAGTATGTCGTCCAAAATAGGTCATACTATAGTATGTCGTCAAAAATAGGCCATACTATAGTATGTCGTCAAAAATAGGTCATAAAATGCATTTCTTCCAAAAAAGGTCATACTATAGTATGTCGTCCAAAAAAGGTCATACTATAGTATGTCGTCCAAAATAGGTCATAAAATGCATTTCTTCCAAAACAGGGCATACTATAGTATGTCGTCCAAAATAGGTCATAAAATGCATTTCTTCCAAAACAGGGCATACTATAGTATGTCGTCCAAAATAGGTCATAAAATGTATTTCTTCCAAAAAAGGTCATACTATAGTATGTCGTCCAAAAAATGTCATACTATAGTATGTCGCCAAAAAAATGTCATACTATAGTATGTCGCCAAAAAAACGTCATACTATAGTATGTCGTCCAAAAAAACGTCATACTATAGTATGTCCTCCAAAAAAACGTCATACTATAGTATGTCGTCCAAAAAAGGTCATACTATAGCATGTCGTCAAAAATAGGTCATAAAATGCATTTCTTCCAAAAAAGGTCATACTATAGTATGTCTTCCAGAAAACGTCATACTATAGCATCTCGTCAAAAATAGGTCATAAAAATGCATTTCTTCCAAAACAGAGCATACTATAGTATGTCGTCCAAAATAGGTCATAAAATGCATTTCTTCCAAAAAAGGTCATACTATAGTATGTCGTCCAAAAAAGGTCATACTATAGTATGTCGTCCAAAATAGGTCATAAAAATGCATTTCTTCCCAAACAGGGCATACTATAGTATGTCGTCCAAAATAGGTCATAAAATGCATTTCTTCCAAAAAAGGTCATACTATAGTATGTCGTCCAAAATAGGACATAAAAATGCATTTCTTCGAAAAAAGGTCACACTATAGTATGTCGTCCAAAAAATGTCATACTATAGTATGTCGTCCAAAATAGGTCATAAAAATGCATTTCTTTCAAAAAAGGTCATACTATAGTATGTCGTCCAAAACAGGGCATACTATAGTATGTCGTCCAAAATAGGTCATAAAAATGCATTTCTTCCAAAACAGGGCATACTATAGTATGTCGTCCAAAATAGGTCATAAAATGTATTTCTTCCAAAATAGGTCATACTATAGTATGTCGTCCAAAAAAGGTCATACTATAGTATGTCGTCCAAAAAATGTCATACTATAGTATGTCGCCAAAAAAATGTCATACTATAGTATGTCGCCAAAAAAACGTCATACTATAGTATGTCGTCCAAAATAGGTCATACTATAGTATGTCGTCCAAAAAAGGTCATAAAATGCATTTCTTCCAAAAAACGGCATACTATAGTATGTCGTCCAAAAAAACGTCATACTATAGTATGTCCTCCAAAAAAACGTCATACTATAGTATGTCGTCCAAAAAAGGTCATACTATAGCATGTCGTCAAAAATAGGTCATAAAATGCATTTCTTCCAAAAAAGGTCATACTATAGTATGTCTTCCAGAAAACGTCATACTATAGCATCTCGTCAAAAATAGGTCATAAAAATGCATTTCTTCCAAAAAAGGTCATACTATAGTATGTCGTCCAAAAAAGGTCATACTATAGTATGTCGTCCAAAATAGGTGATAAAAATGCATTTCTTCCAAAAAAGGTCATACTATAGTATGTCGTCCAAAAAAGGTCATACTATAGTATGTCGTCCAAAATAGGTCATAAAATGCATTTCTTCCAAAAAAGGTCATACTATAGTATGTCGTCCAAAAAAGGTCATACTATAGTATGCCGTCCAAAAAATGTCATACTATAGTATGTCGCCAAAAAAATGTCATACTATAGTATGTCGCCAAAAAAACGTCATACTATAGTATGTCGTCCAAAATAGGTCATACTATAGTATGTCGTCCAAAAAAACGTCATACTATAGTATGTCCTCCAAAAAAACGTCATACTATAGTATGTCGTCCAAAAAAGGTCATACTATAGCATGTCGTCAAAAATAGGTCATAAAATGCATTTCTTCCAAAAAAGGTCATACTATAGTATGTCTTCCAGAAAACGTCATACTATAGCATCTCGTCAAAAATAGGTCATAAAAATGCATTTCTTCCAAAACAGGGCATACTATAGTATGTCGTCCAAAATAGGTCATAAAATGCATTTCTTCCAAAAAAGGTCATACTATAGTATGTCTTCCAAAAAAGGTCATACTATAGTATGTCGTCCAAAATAGGTCATAAAAATGCATTTCTTCCCAAACAGGGCATACTATAGTATGTCGTCCAAAATAGGTCATAAAATGCATTTCTTCCAAAAAAGGTCATACTATAGTATGTCGTCCAAAATAGGACATAAAAATGCATTTCTTCGAAAAAAGGTCACACTATAGTATGTCGTCCAAAAAATGTCATACTATAGTATGTCGTCCAAAATAGGTCATAAAAATGCATTTCTTTCAAAAAAGGTCATACTATAGTATGTCGTCCAAAACAGGGCATACTATAGTATGTCGTCCAAAATAGGTCATAAAAATGCATTTCTTCCAAAACAGGGCATACTATAGTATGTCGTCCAAAATAGGTCATAAAATGTATTTCTTCCAAAATAGGTCATACTATAGTATGTCGTCCAAAATAGGTCATAAAATGCATTTCTTCCAAAAAAGGTCATACTATAGTATGTCGTCCAAAAAAGGTCATACTATAGTATGTCGTCCAAAAAATGTCATACTATAGTATGTCGCCAAAAAAATGTCATACTATAGTATGTCGCCAAAAAAACGTCATACTATAGTATGTCGTCCAAAATAGGTCATACTATAGTATGTCGTCCAAAAAATGTCATAAAATGCATTTCTTCCAAAAAAGGTCATACTATAGTATGTCGTCCAAAATAGGACATAAAAATGCATTTCTTCGAAAAAAGGTCACACTATAGTATGTCGTCCAAAAAATGTCATACTATAGTATGTCGTCCAAAATAGGTCATAAAAATGCATTTCTTCCAAAAAAGGTCATACTATAGTATGTCGTCCAAAAAAGGTCATACTATAGTATGTCGTCCACAATAGGTCATAAAAATGCATTTCTTCCAAAACAGGGCATACTATAGCATGTCGTCCAAAATAGGTCATAAAATGCATTTCTTCCAAAAAAGGTCATACTATAGTATGTCGTCCAAAAAAGGTCTTACTATAGTATGTCGTCAAAAATAGGTCAAAAAATGCATTTCTTCCAAAAAAGGTCATACTATAGTATGTCGTCAAAAATAGGTCATAAAATGCATTTCTTCCAAAACAGGGCATACTATAGTATGTCGTCCAAAATAGGTCATAAATTGCATTTCTTCCAAAAAAGGTCATACTATAGTATGTCGTCCAAAAAAGTTCTTACTATAGTATGTCGTCAAAAAAGTTCTTACTATAGTATGTCGTCAAAAAAGGTCATACTATAGTATGTCGTCCAAAATAGGTCATAAAATGCATTTCTTCCAAAAAAGGTCATACTATAGTATGTCGTCAAAAATAGGTCATAAAATGCATTTCGTCCAAAAAAGGTCATAATATAGTATGTCGTCCAAAATAGGTCATAAATTGCATTTCTTCCAAAAAAGTTCATACAATAGTATGTCATCCAAAAAAGGTCATATTATAGTATGTTGTCAAAAATAGGTCATAAAATGCATTTCTTCCAAAAAAGGTCATACTATAGTATGTCGTCCAAAATAGGTCATAAAATGCATTTCTTCCAAAACAGGTCATACTATAGTATGTCGTCCAAAATAGGTCATAAAATGCATTTCTTCCAAAAGAGGTCATACTATAGTATGTCGTCCAAAATAGGTCATACTATAGTATGTCGTCCAAAATAGGTCATACTATAGTATGTCATCCAAAATAGGTCATACTATAATATGTCGTCCAAAAAAGGTCATAAAATGCATTTCTTCCAAAAAAGGTCATACTATAGTATGTCGTCCAAAAAAGGTCACACTATAGTATGTCGTCAAAAATAGGTCATAAAATGCATTTCTTCCAAAAAAGGTCATACTATAGTATGTCGTCCAAAATAGGTCATAAATTGCATTTCTTCCAAAAAAGGTCATACTATAGTATGTCGTCAAAAATAGGTCATAAAATGCATTTCTTCCAAAAAAGGTCATACTATAGTATGTCGTCAAAAATAGGTCATAAAATGCATTTCGGTCCAAAAAAGGTCATACTATAGTATGTCGTCCAAAATAGGTCATAAATTGCATTTCTTCCAAAAAAGTTCATACAATAGTATGTCGTCCAAAAAAGGTCATACTATAGTATGTCGTCCAAAATAGGTCATAAAATGCATTTCTTCCAAAAAAGGTCATACTATAGTATGTCGTCCAAAATAGGTCATAAATTGAATTTCTTCCAAAAAAGGTCATACAATAGTATGTCGCCAAAAAAACGTCATACTATAGTATGTCGTCCAGAAAACGTCATACTATAGCATCTCGTCAAAAATAGGTCATAAAAATGCATTTCTTCCAAAACAGGGCATACAGTATAGTATGTCGTCCAAAATAGGTCATAAAATGCATTTCTTCCAAAAAAGGTCATACTATAGTATGTCGTCCAAAAAAGGTCATACTATAGTATGTCGTCCAAAATAGGTCATAAAAATGCATTTCTTCCAAAACAGGGCATACTATAGTATGTCGTCCAAAATAGGTCATAAAAATGCATTTCTTCCAAAAAAGGTCATACAATAGTATGTCGTCCAAAATAGGTCATAAAATGCATTTCTTCCAAAAAAGTTCATACTATAGTATGTTGTCCAAAATAGGTCATAAAAATGCATTTCTTCCAAAAAAGGTCATACAATAGTATGTCGTCCAAAATAGGTCATACTATAGTATGTCCTCCAAAATAGGTCATACTATAGTATGTCGTCCAAAATAGGTCATACTAAGGTATGTCGTCCAAAAAAGGTCATACTATAGTATGTCGTCCAAAATAGGTCATAAAATGCATTTCTTCCAAAAAAGGTCATACTATAGTATGTCGTCCAAAATAGGTCATAAAATGCATTTCTTCCAAAAAAGGTCATACTATAGTATGTCGTCCAAAAAAGGTCATAAAATGCATTTCTTCCAAAAAAGGTCATACTATAGTATGTCGTCCAAAAAAGGTCTTACTATAGTATGCCGTCCAAAATAGGTCAGAAAATGCATTTCTTCCAAAACAGGGCATAGTATAGTATGTCGTCCAAAATAGGTCATAAATTGCATTTCTTCCAAAAAAGGTCATACAATAGTATGTCGTCCAAAAAATGTCATACTATAGTATGTCGTCCAAATTAGGTCATACTATACTATGTCGTCCAAAATAGGTCATAAAATGCATTTCATCCAAAAAACGTCATACTATAGTATGTCGTCCAAAATAGGTCATAAAATGCATTTCTTCCAAAAAAGGTCATACTATAGTATGTCGTCCAAAATAGGTCATACTATAGTATGTCGTCCAAAATAGGTCATACTATATTATGTCGTCCAAAATAGGTCATACTATACAGGTACTACTCGGAAAATTAGAATATTGTGTAAAAGTTGTTTTATTCGGGCAATTTAACATAAAAGGTGAAACTAATACATTTTATAGTATTATTAAATGCAAAGTCAGATATTTCAAGCTTTTATTTGTTTTGATTTTGCTCATTAGAACTTACAGCTTCAGAAACCTGAAATTCAAAAACTCAGAAAATTAGAATATTGCTTGAAATCAATTTAAAAAAGGGATTTTAAATACAAAAATGTCAGGCCTCTGAAAATAAAATGTTGCATCTGTACTTAGTACTTGGTTGGGGCCCCTTTTGAACGAATGACTGCCTTAATCCGGCGCGGCATGGATGCTACCAGGTTGTGGCACATCTCCGGTGTTATGGAAGACCAACATGCTTCAATCGCGGCCTTGAGCTCTTCTTTATTGTTTGGTCTCTTCCCGTTCAGCTTTCTCTTGGCAATGCCCCACAGATTTTCTATGGGGTTCAGGTCAGGTGAGTTTGCGGGCCAATCAAGCACAGTAATCCCATGGTTGTTGAACCAGGATTTTGTACTTTTGGCAGTGTGGGCAGGTGCCAAGTCCTGCTGGAAGATGAAATCTGCATCCCCATAAAGCTGGTCCGCTGAAGCAAGCATGAAGTGCTCTAAAATGTCCTGGTAGACAGCTGCGTTTATGCTGGACTTGATAAAGCACAGAGGACCAACACCAGCAGCTGACATGGATCCCCAAGTCATCACAGCCTGGGGAAACTTAACACTGGACTTCATGCATCTTCCATTTTGCGCCTCTCCGGTCTTCCTCCAGACTCTGGGACCTTTGTTGCCAAATGAGATGCAAAACTTGCTCTCATCAGAAAAGAGGACTTTGGACCACTGGGCAACAGTCCAGTCTTTCTTTTCTCTAGCCCAGCTAAGGCGCCTCTGGCGTTGCTTGCTCGTGAGGAGCGGCTTGACAACAGGAATACGACATTTGAAGCCCATGTCCAGCATCCTCCTGCGTGTCGTTTCTCTTGAAGCAGCAACTCCAGCTTGAGTCCACTCCTTATGAAGTTCCCCCACACTTTTGAATGGCCCTTTCCTGACCATCTTCTCCAGGCTGCGGTCATCCCTCCGGCTTGTACACCGTTTTCTTCCACACTTCTGCCTTCCACTTAACTGTCCATTAATGTGCTTTGACACAGCACTCTGAGAACATCCAGCTTCTTTTGCGATCACTTTTTGTGTCTTACCCACCTTGTGCAGGGAGTCAATGATGGTTTTCTGCACAACTGTCAGATCTGCAGTCTTCCCCATGATTGTGAATTCTTCTAAACCAAAGACACAGGCTTTTTAAAGGCTCGGGACCCTTTTGCAGGTGTTTTGGATTACTTACCTGATTAGTGTGTGACACTTTGAGCCTTCAATACTGAAGCTTTTAACAGTATTCTAATTTTCTGAGTTTTTGAATTTGAGGTTTTCTGAAGCTGCAAGTCCTAATGAGCAAAATCAAAACAAATAAAAGCTTGAAATATCTCACTTTGCTTGTAATGAGTCTATAAAATGTATTGGTTTCACCTTTTATGTTGAATTGCATGAATAAAACAACTTTTACACAATATTCTAATTTTCCGAGTAGTACCTGTAGTATGTCGTCCAAAAAAGGTCATACTATAGTATGTCGTCCAAAATAGGTCATAAAATGCATTTCTTCCAAAAAAGGTCATACTATAGTATGTCGTCCAAAATAGGTCATAAATTGCATTTCTTCCAAAAAAGGTCATACAATAGTATGTCGTCCAAAAAATGTCATACTATAGTATGTCGTCCAAAATAGGTCATAAAATGCATTTCTTCCAAAAAAGGTCATACTATAGTATGTCGTCCAAAATAGGTCAGAAAATGCATTTCTTCCAAAACAGGGCATAGTATAGTATGTCGTCCAAAATAGGTCATAAATTGCATTTCTTCCAAAAAAGGTCATACTATAGTATGTCGTCAAAAATAGGTCATACTATAGTATGTCATCCAAAATAGGTCATAAAATGCATTTCTTCCAAAAAAGGTCATACAATAGTATGTCGTCCAAAAAATGTCATACTATAGTATGTCGTCCAAAATAGGTCATACTATACGATGTCGTCCAAAATAGGTCATAAAATGCATTTCTTCCAAAAAAGGTCATACTATAGTATGTCGTCCAAAAAAGGTCATACTATAGTATGTCGTCCAAAATAGGTCATAAAATGCATTTCTTCCAAAAAAGGTCATACTATAGTATGTCGTCCAAAATAGGTCATACTATAGTATGTCGTCCAAAATAGGTCATACTATAGTATGTCGTCCAAAATAGGTCATACTATAGTATGTCGTCCAAAAAAGGTCATACTATAGTATGTCGTCCAAAATAGGTCATAAAATGCATTTCTTCCAAAAAAGGTCATACTATAGTATGTCGTCCAAAAAATGTCATACTATAGTATGTCGTCCAAAATAGGTCATAAAATGCATTTCTTCCAAAAAAGGTCATACTATAGTATGTCGTCCAAAATAGGTCAGAAAATGCATTTCTTCCAAAACAGGGCATAGTATAGTATGTCGTCCAAAATAGGTCATAAATTGCATTTCTTCCAAAAAAGGTCATACAATAGTATGTCGTCCAAAAAATGTCATACTATAGTATGTCGTCCAAAATAGGTCATAAATTGCATTTCTTCCAAAAGAGGTCATACTATAGTATGTCGTCCAAAATAGGTCATACTATACTATGTCGTCCAAAATAGGTCATAAAATGCATTTCTTCCAAAAAAGGTCATACTATAGTATGTCGTCCAAAAAAGGTCATACTATAGTATGTCGTCCAAAATAGGTCATAAAATGCATTTCTTCCAAAAAAGGTCATACTATAGTATGTCGTCCAAAATAGGTCATAAATTGCATTTCTTCCAAAAAAGGTCATACAATAGTATGTCGTCCAAAAAAGGTCATACTATAGTATGTCGTCCAAAATAGGTCATAAATTGCATTTCTTCCAAAAAAGGTCATACAATAGTATGTCGTCCAAAAAAGGTCATAAAATGCATTTCTTCCAAAAAAGGTCATACTATAGTATGTCGTCCAAAATAGGTCATACTATAGTATGTCGTCCAAAATAGGTCAGAAAATGCATTTCTTCCAAAACAGGGCATAGTATAGTATGTCGTCCAAAAAAATTCATACTATAGTATGTCGTCCAAAATAGGTCAGAAAATGCATTTCTTCCAAAACAGGGCATAGTATAGTATGCCGTCCAAAATAGGTCATAAATTGCATTTCTTCCAAAAAAGGTCATACAATAGTATGTCGTCCAAAAAATGTCATACTATAGTATGTCGTCCAAAATAGGTCATAAATTGCATTTCTTCCAAAAGAGGTCATACTATAGTATGTCGTCAAAAATAGGTCATACTATAGTATGTCGTCCAAAATAGGTCATAAAATGCATTTCTTCCAAAAAAGGTCATACAATAGTATGTCGTCCAAAATAGGTCATACTATAGTATGTCGTCCAAAAAAGGTCATACTATAGTATGTCGTCCAAAAAAGGTCATACTATAGTATGTCGTCCAAAATAGGTCATAAAATGCATTTCTTCCAAAAAAGGTCATACTATAGTATGTCGTCCAAAAAAGGTCATACTATAGTATGTCGTCAAAAATAGGTCATTATATGCATTTCTTCCAAAAAAGGTCATACTATAGTATGTCGTCCAAAAAAGGTCATACTATAGTATGTCGTCCAAAATAGGTCATATTATAGTATGTCGTCAAAAATAGGTCATACTAAGGTATGTGCCAAAACAGGGCATAGATAGATAGATAGATAGATAGATAAAACTTTATTGATCCCACAACGGGGAAATTTGTGTGTTACTGCAGCGTTACAGATAAAGAAAAAGAAAAATAAAGTTGAAGAAGATAAAAAACTATAAAAAAATAAAAAAACACACAACACAATGTACAAATTCACAGAATTTGTTAATCCGCATACACAGTATGCATTATCGACAGAATGGAGAGAAAATGCTTATACTATACTATAGTATGTCGTCCAAAATAGGTCATAAAATGCATTTCTTCCAAAAAAGGTCATACTATAGTATGTCGTCCAAAATAGGTCATAAAAATGCATTTCTTCCAAAAAAGGGCATACTATAGTATGTTGTCCAAAATAGGTCATACTATAGTATGTCGTCCAAAAAAGGTCATACTATAGCATGTCATCCAAAATAGGTCATACAATAGTATGTCGTGCAAAAAAGGTCATACTATAGTATGTCGTCCAGAAAACGTCATACTATAGTATGTCCTCCAAAGAACGTCATACTATAGTATGTCGTCCAAAAAAGGTCATAATATAGTATGTCGTCCAAAAAACGTCATACTATAGCATGTCGTCAAAAATAGGTCATAAAATACATTTCTTCCAAAACAGGGAATACTATAGTATGTCGTCCAAAATAGGTCATACATTGCATTTCTTCCAAAAAATGTCATACTATAGTATGTCGTCCAAAAAAGGTCATACTATAGTATGTCGTCCAAAAAAGGTCATACTATAGTATGTCGTCCAAAAAAGGTCATAATATAGTATGTCGTCAAAAATAGGTCATAAAATGCATTTCTTCCAAAAAAGGTCATACAATAGTATGTCGTCCAGAAAACGTCATACTATAGTATGTCGTCCAAAATAGGTCATAAAAATGCATTTCTTCCAAAAAAGGTCATACTATAGTATGTCGTCAAAAATAGGTCATAAAATGCATTTCTTCCAAAAAAGGTCATAATATAGTATGTCGTCCAAAATAGGTCATACTATAGTATGTCGTCCAGAAAACGTCATACTATAGTATGTCGTCCAGAAAACGTCATACTATAGTATGTCGTCCAAAATAGGTCATAAAAATGCATTTCTTCCAGAAAAGGTCATACTATAGTATGTCATCCAAAAAAGGTCATACTATAGTATGTCGTCCAAAAAAGGTCATACTATAGTATGTCGTCCAAAAAACGTCATACTATAGTATGTCGTCCAAAAAAGGTCATAATATAGTATGTCGTCCAAAAAACGTCATACTATAGCATGTCGTCAAAAATAGGTCATAAAATGCATTTCTTCCAAAACAGGGCATACTATAGTATGTGGTCCAAAATAGGTCATAAATTGCATTTCTTCCAAAAAAGGTCATACAATAGTATGTCGTCCAAAAAAGGTCATACTATAGTATGTCGTCCAAAAAAGGTCATACTATAGTATGGCGTCCAAAATAGGTCATAAAATGCATTTCTTCCAAAAAAGGTCATACTACAGTATGTCGTCCAAAATAGGTCATAAAATGCATTTCTTCCAAAAAAGGTCATACTATAGTATGTCGTCCAAAATAGGTCATAAAATGCATTTCTTTCAAAACAGGTCATACTATAGTATGTCGTCCAAAATAGGTCATAAAATGCATTTCTTCCAAAAAAGTTCATACTATGGTATGTCGACCAAAATATTATAATAACATAATAGTCCAAAAATGTCAAGAGATAGATTTGAACCATGAACAAGTGTCTGCAGGGCCAGAGGACTAACCATCTTTGCCATCAACTCTCATCACACTAAGTTGTTTTCTCCAGGGCCTTTTATCATCTTCACTCTGGAGATTGGCTTTAAAACTCACCAAACTCATCCACGCAAAATATACCTCAGACTATAGTATGTCATCCAAGATAGGCCATAAAAATGCATATCTTCAAAAAAAGGTTGTATTATAGCATGTCGTCCAAAAAAGGTCATATTATAGTATGTCGCCCAAAAAAGGTCATATTATAGTGTGTCGTCCAAAAAACGTCATATTATAGTATGTCGTCAAAAATAGGTCATACTATAGCATGTCGTCCAAAAAAGGTCATACTATAGTATGTCTTTCAAAAAAGGTCATATTATAGCATGTCGTCCAAAAAAGGTCATACTATAGTATGTCGTCAAAAATAGGTCATAAAATGCATTTCTTCCAAAAAAGGTCATACTATAGTATGTCGTCCAAAAAAGGTCATACTATAGTATGTCGTCAAAAATAGGTCATAAAATGCATTTCTTCCAAAAAAGGTCATACAATAGTATGTCGTCCAAAAAATGTCATTCCATAGTATGTCGTCCAAAATAGGTCATAAAATGCATTTCTTCCAAAAAAGGTCATACTATAGTATGTCGTCCAAAAAAGGTCTGACTATAGTATGTCGTCCAAAATAGGTCATATTATAGTATGTCGTCAAAAATAGGTCATACTAAGGTATGTCGTCCAAAAAAGATCATATTATAGTATGTCGTCCAAAATAGGTCATAAAAATGCATTTCTTGCAAAACAGGGCATAGATAGATAGATAGATAGATAGATAGATAAAACTTTATTGACACACAACGGGGAAATTAGTGTGTTACTGCAGCGTTACAGATAAAGAAAAAGAAAAATAAAGTTGAAGAAGATAAAAAACTATAAAAAAAATAAAAAAAACACACAACACAATGTACAAATTCGCAGAATTTGTTAATCCGCATACACAGTATGCATTATCGACAGAATGGAGAGAAAATGCTTATACTATACTATAGTATGTAGTCCAAAATAGGTCATAAAATGCTTTTTTTCCAAAAAAGGTAACACTATAGTATGTCGTCCAAAATAGGTCATAAAATGCATTTCTTCCAAAAAAGGTAACACTATAGTATGTCGTCCAAAATAGGTCATAAAAACGCATTTCTTCCAAGACAGAGCATACTATAGTATGTTGTCCAAAATAGGTCATACTATAGTATGTCGTCCAAAAAAGGTCATACTATAGCATGTCATCCAAAATAGGTCATACAATAGTATGTCGTGCAAAAAAGGTCATACTATAGTATGTCGTCCAGAAAACGTCATACTATAGCAGGGGTGTCCAAACTTTTTGCAAAGGGGGCCAGATTTGGTGTGTTAAAAATGTAGGGGGGCCAACCTTGGGGGACTTTCTTTACATATAACAGCAATTAATTTAAATACATTTCAGTGAGCCGTTCTGTGTTTCACGTTTGCTTTTTATCTTAATTTCAGCTATCTTAAGCATATGTTTTGGTTCATTTGAAACGTGCATATCAAAATTCAATTGACATTGAAAATTGAAATTAAATATTCAATTAACTTCACTTTTTTTAACACTTTAACTTTTTTGTAACAGTTGAAGAGAAGTAATTGTACTCTTGGGTGCAAATTACATTTGAAACATAAAAAAAACTCATCATGGCAGTTTAATAGTTACAGAATTTTTAAACACAATAACAGAGAAATTGTTATATCAACAAGTGCAGGGCTCATTTAAAATATGACAGTAACTATAAATGTTGACAGGACGCGCGGTGGTGATGTGCGCACTAGCGGTGTAGCCCCCCCCTAGTGCGTACCTTACAGTCTGATTTTTCAGGTATTACTATTATATACAGTTAACTGCCCACAGTTTTACAGCTTTCCCTCCTTCTTCAATTACTTTGTTACTTATTAGTGTTGCTAATCCGCTTTGTTTGCCAGTCATCGATGGCGCGCCATCCGTAATTATCCCAGAAATTTTATTCCACGGGAGTTTCATGTTATCCACGGCAGCGCCAACAGAAGAGAATAAATCTGTTCCTCTTGTTTGGTTTTTCAGGCTCTGTAGGTCAAGTAGCTCTTCAGTAATATTCATTTCGTTGTCCACTCCTCTCAAAAAAATAAGTAACTGAGCAGTGTCAGAGGCGTCTGTGCTTTCGTCGCAAGCTAGTGAAAAAAAGTCAAACTCCTTTCCTCTGACTCCCAATGGTCTTTTGATGTCCGATGACACACAGGCAGACTTTGGCAAACTCTTGCTGCTTCTCAGGACAGATATTTTTTACCATCACACAGTCTTTGAAAAAACTCACCCTCGGTGAAAGGTTTGCAATGCTCTGCATACATACTAATTTGTTGTTCCTATTTGAGCCTGTAGATGGCAGCACTTAGAACCCGCAGGTAACAGCGCTGCTGCCCAATGTATTACGTAATTGTACATGCGGGCCAGGCGTTATTGATTTTATGATGGGGGCTGCGGGCTGGATGAAAATTGACCACGGGCCGCATTTGGCCCCCGGGCCGGACTTTGGACATGTCTGTACTATAGTATGTCCTCCAAAGAACGTCATACTATAGTATGTCGTCCAAAAAAGGTCATAATATAGTATGTCGTCCAAAAAACGTCATACTATAGCATGTCGTCAAAAATAGGTCATAAAATGCATTTCTTCCAAAACAGGGAATACTATAGTATGTCGTCCAAAAAAGGTCATACTATAGTATGTCGTCCAAAAAAGGTCATACTATAGTATGTCGTCAAAAATAGGTCATAAAATGCATTTCTTCCAAAAAAGGTCATAATATAGTATGTCGTCCAAAAAAGGTCATACTATAGTATGTCGTCCAAAAAAGGTCATAATATAGTATGTCGTCAAAAATAGGTCATAAAATGCATTTCTTCCAAAAAAGGTCATAATATAGTATGTCATCCAAAATAGGTCATACTATAGTATGTCGTCCAGAAAACGTCATACTATAGTATTTCGTCCAGAAAACGTCATACTATAGTATGTCGTCCAAATTAGGTCATAAAAATGCATTTCTTCCAAAAAAGGTCATACTATAGTATGTCATCCAAAATAGGTCATACTATAGTATGTCGTCCAGAAAACGTCATACTATAGTATGTCGTCCAAAAAACGTCATACTATAGTATGTCGTCCAAAAAAGGTCATAATATAGTATGTCGTCCAAAAAACGTCATACTATAGTATGTTGTCCAAAATAGGTCATAAAAATGCATTTCTTCCAAAAAAGGTCATACTATAGTATGTCGTCCAAAAAAGGTCATACTATAGTATGTCATCCAAAATAGGTCATACTATAGTATGTCGTCCAGAAAACGCCATACTATAGTATGTCGTCCAAAAAACGTCATACTATAGTATGTCGTCCAAAAAAGGTCATAATATAGTATGTCGTCCAAAAAACGTCATACTATAGCATGTCGTCAAAAATAGGTCATAAAATGCATTTCTTCCAAAACAGGGCATACTATAGTATGTCGTCAAAAATAGGTCATAAAATGCATTTCTTCCAAAAAAGGTCATACTATAGTATGTCGTCCAAAAAAGGTCATACTATAGTATGTCGTCCAAAATAGGTCATAAAATGCATTTCTTCCAAAAAAGGTCATACTATAGTATGTCGTCCAAAATAGGTCATAAAATGCATTTCTTCCAAAAAAGGTCATACTATAGTATGTCGTCCAAAATAGGTCATAAAATGCATTTCTTTCAAAACAGGTCATACTATAGTATGTCATCAAAAATAGATCATACTATAGTATGTCGTTCAAAGTAGGCCATAAAAATGCCTTTCTTCCAAAAAAGTTCATACTATGGTATGTCGACCAAAATATTATAATAACATAATAGTCCAAAAATGTCAAGAGATAGATTTGAACCATGAACAAATGTCTGCAGGGCCAAAAGACTAACCATCTTTGCCATGAACTCTCATCACACTAAGTTGTTTTCTCCAGGGCCTTTTATCATCTTCACTCTGGAGATTGGCTTTAAAACTCACCAAACTCATCCACGCAAAATATACCTCAGACTATAGTATGTCATCCAAGATAGGCCATAAAAATGCATATCTTCAAAAAAAGGTTGTATTATAGCATGTCGTCCAAAAAAGGTCATATTATAGTATGTCGCCCAAAAAAGGTCATATTATAGTGTGTCGTCCAAAAAAAGGTCATATTATAGTATGTCGCCCAAAAAAGGTCATATTATAGTGTGTCGTCCAAAAAACGTCATATTATAGTATGTCGTCAAAAATAGGTCATACTATAGCATGTCGTCCAAAAAAGGTCATACTATAGTATGTTGTCCAAAATAGGTCATAATATTGTATGATATATTATGATGGTTGGTGTGTTTGCTGACAGCGTCTTAAAGGCAAACTGTAATTACATGTCTGACTGTCATTAATATTCACAAAAACAGTAATACTCCAAAAATGTCAAGAGATAGATTTGAACCATCAACAAGTGTCTGCAGGGCCAGAGGACTAACCATCTTTGCCATGAACTCTCCTCACACTAAGTTGTCTTCTCCAGGGCCTTTTATCATCTTCACTCTGGAGATTGGCTTTAAAACTCACCAAACTCATCCATGCAAAATATACGTCAGACTATAGTATGTCATCCAAGATAGGCCATAAAAATGCATATCTTCAAAAAAAGGTCGTATTATAGTATGTCGCCCAAAAAAGGTCATATTATAGTGTGTCGTCCAAAAAACGTCATATTATAGTATGTCGTCCAAAAAAGGTCATATTATAGTGTGTCGTCCAAAAAACGTCATATTATAGTATGTCGTCCAAAATAGGTCATACTATAGTATGTCGTCAAAAATAGGTCATAATATTGTATGATATATTATGATGGTTGGTGTGTTTGCTGACAGTGTCTTAAAGGCAAACTGTAAATACATGTCTGACTGTCATTAATATTCACAAAAACAGTAATACTCCAAAAATGTCAAGAGATAGATTTGAACCATCAACAAGTGTCTGCAGGGTCAGAGGACTAACCATCTTTGCCATGAACTCTCCTCACACTAAGTTGTCTTCTCCAGGGCCTTTTATCATCTTCACTCTGGAGATTATCTTTAAAACTCATCAAACTCATCCACACCAAAAATAGGTCATGGTATAGTATGTCGTCCAAAATAGGCCATACTAAACTATGTCGTTATTTTGATAGGTAGGCACATTGATTGTACTGACTGTGGAGTCTCCAAACAGGTATATCACCTTCATGTGGCTTTTCAGTTTTTGTTCCTTCCTCTTGTTGTTGGACTTCAATGTCAGCGTCTTGACCCCAGAGCGTCCTAACAGCCTGAGCTACACAGCAGACAGGCTGAGTGAGGTTTCTTTGTGCTTTTCATTTCCTTCTCAGGGTGTCTAATGAAAAGTATATAAACACCTTTATTATGTGCGCATGGGCATGATTGAAATGTCAAAAGTACAAGGGCCTTAAACCTTTAAGGCCACAGGTGGATTTTTCTGTTGTGGTTTGAGGGGTCAAACAGGTGGACTTGAACCACCAGTCTCCTCCATTGTTGGCACTGCAGATCCAACCCACCACACCACCAGGCTGTCTTCTCCAGCCGCATTTATCGTCTTCACTTTTGGATGTTTGTAGTTTTTTTTTAACTCAGTCAGGATCAAGGGGCTGTGGCTGTGGATAGTTAGTCTACTGGTGGAATTGTTTCTGTCTCCTCTGATTTTGTAGAACAGATGAACACAAGATGATTTAAACGAGACAGAGCCACAGTGATCCATGAAGGTGAACATGGTTTTAATGATGAAACAACACAGTGAAAGGAACATCTTTATTGTTATCATAGAAATGAACTGACATAAAACCCCCTCATATGTGCTGGTCTAGGACCAGCCCTGCTTTTCCTGTACTCACAGGAGCAACAAACTCGGCTCTATGAATAATAAATACATCTACTCATACTTATCCACCATCAAACAGCAGAACGTTGACGGCCAGAGAACACTGAGGAACTTTTAGTGGCTCAAGAGGCAAATAATTATAGTATTATTATTATATTATATTATATTATATTATATTATATTATATTATATTATATTATATTATATTATATTATATTATATTATAATAAGTTGAGTTGAGTGAATATTGGACATTTTTTTTGTAAAGTGCAGAGAAAACACCACCACAAAATATATTAAAATGCTGCTGAAACTGTATGAAAACTATTGAAAACTATGGGCACACCTCCTCATTCAAGGGACAGTTTTACATTAAGAGTTAATTGGCCCTAATACAGGTATAAGCAGCTTTAGAAAGTCAGAAAGTGCTGCTATAACCACCAGAAAAAAGACCCAGCTTACGTAGAATTTACCTATATAGCATAGTAAAGAAAAGAAAGTAAAACTGATGGATCTGATTTCACGGATGTTTAAAGACACTGATGAACTCATGTAATCTGGTTTTACCTAAAAAAGACTAAAGTCAGGTATAACAACAGACTGTAGATGTCTGCCTATCGGGCAGCGAGGAGCTGAGGCCGCTGCAGCCACCCTACTTTACCGTTACTTTACACACCTGGAGGGGAACCAAACCTCTGCTAGATTGCTATTCATTGATTTTTCTTTAGACCCTAATACCAACCAACCACACATTTTCACCACGAGGCTGATGGAGCATCTTGAGTCCAGTCGCAACCTGCTGGGCTGGTTAATGTTTTTTATTTAATAGACAAACACGAACATAAAACTGTGAAAGTGAACAGCATTAAATCGTATTCATGACGTTCGTCCACTGGTGCGACCCCAGGGCTGCGTTCTCTCTCCTTCTCTTTACATCCCAGACAACGATGGACGTGAACCTGCAGATGTTTGCAGGTGAGTCAGAAACTCTCCACAACCAGGACAGTAACTAAAGACTGTTCATCTATCGAAGACTGAAACCATCAATTAGTAGCCTGGTGCAAAACGTTCATCAGTGGTTACCAAGGAAACAGTTTCAGCCCAAAATTAAAAACTAATTCAAAGTAAACTGAAAAATGTAATTTAAAAAAACTAAATACAAATTAATAAAAAGAAAGTGTGTGTTCCTGTAGAAAGTGTGTGTTCCTGTAGAAAGTGTGTGTTCCTGTAGAAAGTGTGTGTTCCTGTAGAAAGTGTGTGTTCCTGTAGAAAGTGCTCAATCAATTAATCAAATATTATTAAAACAACGAATCAATCAGTGGTTTGCCATATTCAACCAATGACTGTTGGAACATCAGGTTCAGGCTTTATATATATCTCATTGAAGGGAATATTTGATAGTTGATTGGTTCATTAATGTGTAAAATGTTGATCAGTGTTTCTAAAGCTGCAGATTGAAGCTAAAATGTCTTTTTTTGTCCACAACCCAAAGATCATCAGTTTACTATTATAGAAGAATAAAGAAACCAGGAAATAATCAGAGAACAGAAGCTGAACCAGAAAATCTGGACATTTTAGAATAAAAATGAATCAAAAGATTAATAATTATCTAAAAAGTTGGTGATTAACAGTTGGAATTAATCAATTAATGATTGCAGCTCTAATGTAAATGATAAAGCATCATTTGGAATATTTTTCTGTGGCTTTCTTCGATAATAAACCAATTTTCTTTGGCATGTTAACACAATATAAAACATTTGGATGGTTTCAGGGGAGATTCTGAACTCAGCCTTCAACCTCTGATCATCACTGTGGAGAATCTTTAAGTGTCTCAGGACAAAATCTAAATTGATCCTTGAGAACAAGTGTGAGATGGTTAGAAAGAGATTTCAGCCTTTGTTTTTTTCCTGTTTCACATTGATAAAATCACAATGACCCTCTTTTATTGGATCAATATTATCTTTGCCTCCTTCCAAACCAAGTGCATTCATAACCTTCAACTCTCTGAGTTTCTACTCAACCTTTCGCTTCTTTGCTCCTCACAGATGCAGGCAGAGATACAGAAATAATTCTGAAGCTGCAGCTACTGCTAAAAAGAAGCTAGAACAAGATGCAAAATATAGAAGCTGATGCACAAACCCTGGTACTGATAAAGAAACGTGGTGTAAACCGTGTTGTTACGCATGTTGTTTATCACAGACTACAGAAGATACACAGCTGCTGTTTGTTGGAATAAAAAAACAAAACACGCAGCAATGAGAGAAAAGGTCAGAGGTTAAAAGTTCAGTTTCATGAAGTTTTCTGGCGTCATCGAGCAGTGAAGTCGCAGATGGGAAAAACCTGAGAAGCCTCCTCTGGAAACCTGCTTTACAAAAGATCAACCCTCTGTTACACACTGTCTCATAGTGTTTTTACAGTTAGGTGTGAAGAGGAGGCTTTTATTTTGAAGGACATACAGTGTATGAGGTCACATGACCAGTCCCTTCAGCTCATGGACATTTAACATGTGAACATCATTGTCTCACAACCAGAGGTGGACTTTTATTCTGAAGTTTCCCTAAATAAAATAAATAAATAAACTAAAAAAGCAATAACTCTCTATCTGGGTTAATAAAACTTACATTTTTAAGTAATTTAATTCTATTTGATGCTATAAAGTCCTTTTGTTTTGTTTGTTGACATATAAGCAACAACATGCAAATAATGGAGTCCCATTTCTGAGACTATGGTTATATCTTTTATTAATAACTTATCGAGTATTTAGACCATTTTGAGTAATAAAAACACTCAAAACGCTTTCTACAGTATTTAGGTAATATTTTATGCAATAGACGGTTATTGGTAAAAAAAAGCTAAAAATATATAAACTTAAGCCCAAAATGATTCACACCCCTGTCAAATACCAGGGATTTCCTGATTTTTTCACTTAAAAATTAGTATTTCACCTCAGTTTTTACTTCAATAGGAAACAAGGAAAGTCTTTCCACTATAAAGTGTGTATATATAAGACTGTGTGTGTGTGTGTGTGTGTGTGCGTGTGTGCGTGTGTGTGTGTGTGCGTGTGTGTGAGAGTCTCAGCTGGACGCGTGGACGTCTCTCTCCTGCCAGAAGTCAAAGTTCAGAGTTTTTCAGCAAACAACTGGACCAGAAAAACTTCACTGTGTGACACTCACCAGAAGAAAGAGACGAAAAACTGAAAAAACACTGAAAGAAAGAAAACGTGAGGCAGTGATGATGATGTCAGTGCAGGTGAGATTTGATCAGAAACTCTTAGTGTGAGTGACGACTTTCTTCATTTTGATGTGTGTATTTGTGGTGATGAGTGAGTTCATTTACTCACATTTCACACTAAGAGCTGGCAGCTCTGCAGCAACGTCATTAATGAACAGGTCCTGGGTTTAGTTTAGAAATTAATAATTAATAAACTAATTATTAATTAATGTTTACCTGACACGTGTCACATCAACTACTTAAATCAGGACAAAATATACAGATATAAAGAGAAAAACCAAAACCTGAATAGGCTTTAATAAGAGCCACTGCAGCAACAAAAGATCAGAATTGATCGTTTTCATATTTCAAACAGATTTCCCTCTGACTCCATCAGGTTGTCAAACATGGAATTTTACATATTTTCATATTGTTGCCGTATGGAAACAAATCTATTTTAGTATGTTAGAAAAACAATATGACTTCAAAAATTATAATTATGAATGAGTAAATGAAAATGTAAATTTGTTTACCCCAGATAAGAAGTCATTTTTGTTTATTTGGTAAATTTTCCAAATTTCAGAATAAAAGTCAACGTTTGTTTGTGAGTCAATGATGTTCACATGTTAAATGTCCATGAGCTAAAGGGACTGGTCATGTGACCTCATACACTGTATGTCCTTCAAAATAAAAGCCCCCTTTTCACACCTAATTGTAAAAACATAGATTTTCTATCACAGCTTTTTAGAAACATAGAGTTAAAGTAATGGATGCGATATGGAAACACTATACAATAGAGTTTTAAGGAGGCAGGAAGCTGAGTTATTTTATTGTCTTTTACGGGTCAAATTCAGACACAACATAAAGGTGGATAATTCACTTTGTCTTTTAGGTTTTTATTTATTGTTAGTCTGTCTGTGTGAGTTTCATGTGATGTGATCAGGGCGTCTCCAACACATGTACATGTACACACACCTGTTCATTCTATTGGGAGGAGGATCATTCGTCCTCATTGATCCAGTTACTGATCCTAATGTTTGTTCTTTGTCAGGATCACTTCCTGTTGGATCAATATTGGTCCTGATGAGCTTAATTTATTTTATTTTATGAAACAGTCAACACACACATACTTTTATGTGTATTATATCATATATTACAGAGTGTGTGTGAGGTGTGTGCTTGGTATTTATTGTTATTTATTGATCATAGTCGTATATTTTTATTGTTTTTACTCACACTGAGAAGTTGAGTTTATCTGTTTCTGTTTAGTAAAATAAGAGGTATGTTTTTTTGTTTAAACCTTTTTTAGAGGTAAACTATCTGGTGCCAAGTTTTTTTTATTATTACACCACATGACAGTTCATCATTGTCCATTCACTTCACCTGATTTATTTACTGAACTGAAGGTAAATTTATGGAACCTGATTCACTATTTATCATCTCCAGGAAAATGTCATAAACTTACATTATGGTGCGTTCAGGGCCACGTCAGTGAAATGAGAATATGTGAATAAGATATAAAACATCAACATGATGAGTTCACATGTAAAGTAAATATAACGTGTAGCAATGAAATAAACACACGTTGTTGTTTTCCATCAATATAAAAAACAGAGGTGATCGTGATCCAAATGATTATGAAGTTATCAATAAAAGTATTGATAAATATCAGTGCTGATGATTGGTGAATAAAACGCTAACTCTACCCAACCTCTACTCAGAATGTGTGATAAATGAACCAGGATGTTTTATTTTTACTTTGAAACTTGAAATAAATGATTGAATTTTAACCAAAATCACAGTTTACATCAAGCAACGTGTTGATTTTCTGCCTCAGTTCATTTGTTGATGACAAAAACTCAAACTATTTCTGCAATAATCCAAATTAATTCTGGAGATTTCAGGTTTTTACTTTGAAAAGATCATTTCCTGTAGCATCAATATGTTCGTCAGCTACAATTCAGCAAAAAAAATAAAACTATACGGATAAAACCAAAAATCTAATCTGAGTTTTGTTCAATATGTTGAAATAATATTTTAATGTACATTTTACATCCTCTCTATTAATAGAGTTATACATCAATAACACCGTGACTTTGACCTTCGTTGGTTTAAACGCGTCGTTTGTTTTATTCGTGAAGCCGCTCAGACAAAACTTATGATTTCTTTGCTTTTTTTTAATATTCCTTTTATTGACAGATTTTATTCGGAAACAAACGAAGCACATAATAATAATTTTCAGCTAAAATAACAAATATTCCCATTGAATATCTGATTCAGACCAGGAGCTGAATTAAACACATTCTCAGCTTTTTTATCTTTTACTGTGAAATGTTAAATCTGAACATTTAGGCAGCTTCTCTGTTGGATTCTGTCTCAGAAATAAACTGAATGACAAGAGCAACGAGTGAAATTTATACTTGAAATATTAAAAGCGAAAAAAAAAAAAGATAGTTACTTGATTTACATTCTATTGCAAACACCATTTTCCATTTATCTAAACGGCACCAATCATAAAAAATGTTGATTATCGTTGGAAGAATTGTTTTGTTGATTGAAAAGAAAAAAAAGAAATAAAATGAAAGTTTCTCTATTATACACAAGTAGATGATACAGTACATTTTAATTTCTACCCTTGATATATTGCTACAGTCACTTTTTATTAATGAGTATTGATAAAAAGTGACACATTCATTTTCTTTATCAAAGTCAATGTTAAATGATAATAGAATGTCTCAGCAGTGTGTGTGTGTGTGTGTGTGTGTGTGTGTGTGTGTGTGTGTGTGTGTGTGTGTGTGTGTGTGTGTTCATTTAGATATTGCTCAGGAGGTTTTCAAAAGAAAAAAAACACATTACAGACAAACATGAGCCAGAATGAGACATGAGTTAGAACGTGGAAACATTAAACACTAAAGCCTGATCAACTCGTACGTTACTGATGAATAAGTTTCCAGCTACAAACATAATCTTCAGGGTTGTTTTTAGTTCCCAGGATATTCTGGGATAATGTTTATTATTATAGTGATATAATATTAACTTCATACCCTCATATTACTGTTTTCACATTAAATGCAAATATTCAAAGATAATGTGCTTTAAAGCGTATAAATGTTTGTGGTAACGTTTTAATTTGAATGTTTTTAACATAATTTAACAACAGGCAGCAACAACCTGAACTATTCATTTTAAAGGAGTTAAGAGACGTTTACTACAAGTTCTGACAGAATTCCTGTTTAATGAAGGAGCCACCAGCGTTACTCTGAGGTTTTCTTCTGTTACAGCGATGATGATCAAACTGTAACTGTACCTGTTGTTGTGCTGAGTCACATAAATAGCTAGTAATATAATATAATGTAATATAATATAATATATAACATAATAATAATAATAGTGAGATGGTCAATGGGCCCAAACCTCCCCCCCCCCCCCCCCCCCCCCCCGTAGCTTTAGGTGTTCTGTTGAGTAACTTACTCAAACATTAAACATTGGTTATTGGTCCGGATTTTATAATTATTCAAATTAATTCATTCATTCATTTTAATAATAATTATTAATCATCCTCGATGATTATAATTTATCGTAAAAAACAAATTAACTCCTCCTAACGATAACATTATTAAAGTCATAAATCCAAATAATACATAGAGTCTAGAACATTCTATTGTTTTGTTACTGAGATTTTAGAGGAAAATGATTTTTTACTGATGTTAAATACAAAGGTATTGAACTAATAAAATAGAAAACTATTACAGTGTAATGTTGGTGATGATGATTTTATCTTTAAGTCTCTGTGGGTGAAGTTCTTCCTCCGTTAGAACGCAAACACAGATTTTTAATAAACATGTAATATTCTCAGATGATGTTTTTTAAATGAACTGTTAAGTTTGTGATTTTCCCAACAAACACATGCAGGTGTTTTCATACCTGCAGGATTGTTTTACTTTCGTTTGAGTTTTTACTTTGGCCTTTTAAACAGAAAAATTTAACTTGTAAACAAAGTAAATTGAAATTCTGACGAAGAAACTACTACTACTCTAGTTGGATTGAATTTACTATTTTATATTTTAGGGAAAAAACTCATGGAATTGAACAGAGAAAAGTCCATATTAATGAATATGGTTAAATCCAACACTTCACAGTAGTAATAGTTATGAGTACTTTTATTTTCTAGGTGGATTCAATTTAAAAAAAAAAATATTATCATTATTTTCAGTTTCACCATTCAACATTTAGTGTAAAAAAAGCACAAAATCCAGATTTTTGTAAAAATAAATAAAAAATATAAATACAAATGGACTTTTAAATGACAAGAAACCAACATAAACACAAAATGCACATTTTTCATGATGTGATGATGGTTATGTGTTTAGTGTTCGTGTTGGTTTCCTGTCATTAAAAAGTCCATTTGTACCATTACCATTTCTTTTTTACAAAAATCAGGATTTTGTGCAATTTTCTTGAACAAAAATTTGTGTAATTAAAAAATAATGATAAATTTAGATATTTAATCCTCCTAGAATATAAAACTAGTTTTTATGGGACGGTTTCAACAGTGCTTCACCTGCTCATGATTGATGGACTCAGCGTGCTTTTATTGTGAAAGGAGTGGTGTGTAGTGGTTCTTTTCATCCAAAAATCTGCAGATGCAACAAACTCATCACAGCAGGTGTGAAAACGCCCTAAAAGATGAGTTTGGTTGACAGGATGAAGAAGCTTCATCTTTTCCATCATGTTTATTTGCATCAAATCAAAGTGAATGAATGAGACAAAAAAGCTGAAACACAGAATGAGCTGAAACACAAAGCATGCTGGGACGCTGAGTTTACGTTGCTCGTTTAATTCGTTTTTAATTCGTTTCTCATGTTACACTAGCGTCTGCCATAGTTCAGTTTGTCCAACGTTCCCTGAACAACACAGAACAACAGACAACATCAGCATCAGAAAGAAAACAAGACGATGGTCAAACCAACGTGACGAGACACGGACAGACGGAAACACAGACGGAAACACAGACGGAAACACAGACGGTTCACAGCTACACATCAGAAGCCATGAGGTGGAGGAACACGAAGCGTGACGCAGCGAGACGCTGGAATCAGCGATTAGTGACAAACAGACGATGGACAGAGTCAAACAAGAAGAACTGATGCGTCATGGCGGCTTATCCTAAATGCATCCTAAACTACGTGATATAGATGCTGAGCTACGACGTGTCTACGTGGTTATGGAGGTTTGTTCACTACACACATTCACTGAATTAAACTCGTCCACGTTCGGCTGGACTCACCTCGCTGCTCGCCGGTTTGTCCGTCACGTCGTGGCCGAAACGCTGCGAACGTCCAGCAGCGAGGGAGCGAAAACGAGTGTGTGTGTGTGTGTGTGTGTGTGTGTGTGTCAAAGATGAGCGTGTGACTGCATGTGTGTGTGTGTGTGAGCAAAACCAACCATAAAACTGAAGATCCACATAATTAACTGTTTATCTGTTAAAGTTAAATACTGATTTGACAGATTAACCCTCTATTGGACAGTGGTTCTATACAGCAACAATTACTTTAGCTTAACTAAAAAAAAAAATAAAAAAAAAAATGAAATCTTTGTTTTTACAGTTAGGTGTGAAAAGGGGGCTTTTATTTTGAAGGACATACAGTGTATGAGGTCACATGACCAGTCCCTTTAGCTAGGTTGACTTTTATACAGAATTTTGGAAAGTTTTTCTCAAAATAAAGGTATTTATTTTTTTTTCTAATATTCTAATACTATCCAAATAACGTTTTAATATAACTATAATTTAGGAAAATTATAAGAAATAAAACATATTCAAACATGTTTAAGCATATCTACACTCATATCATACAATAGAGGGTTAATTCATCAGTATTTAACATGTTTTGTCTCCATGTTGATGTGTAAACGTGGAGTTTACGAGGAGAACTTGAACGCAGCGTTTAATCAGTAATGATCAGATTTATGACAATTTGACCAAAATATGAAAAGAAAAATCCTGTTTGTGGTGAATGAAGCCGATAGTTCACCTCAAGGAGTGTGTGTGTGTGTGTGTGCGTGTGTGTGTGTGTGTGTCTGTGTGTGTGTGTGTGTGTGTGTGTGTGTGTGTGTGTGTGTGTGTGTCTCTGCTCGTCCTTGACCACAAATCATCTCCTCTTCCTCTGATAAATATGAATATAATACTTTATTCTTACCCGTCCCCTTTGACCTTATATAATGCCGTAAACAAAACCAAACGTAAAATATCAAAAACATCGAGTTGTTCTGACAAATTTAACATCACAGGATAAGTCGAGTAAAAGGAGGAGCAGCAGAGGTCGTAAAAACGTTGTGCTTCTGGAACTTCACTTTGCAGAGTCCTCCACTGTCCTGCTTGTGTTTCAGTTTAAACTTTGTTATATTTAATATATATATTTATATATATATAGATAAATGTACACGTATGATCCGCTGAGGGCCGTGTCTCTGTCCTTCTTCCCTCGTCCTTTCGTCCACAAAAACAAAACACAAGAAAAACGTTTTTCCACTTTCCTTCTTTCTCTCGTTTCTTTATCGTCAGAATCCTTGTTCCATCCTTTCTTTCTTTTCTGATCCCCTCGGGTCCTTTTCATCATCTTTGGTAGAATGTCCCACGCTTTGGGGGCCGCGGCGTGACGCCGTGGGGGATGATGAGGGTTAAATACTGAATGAGCGGTTACACTGCGTCTGGAAGAAGGTTAAACAGCGAGGAGGACGAGGGGACGCCGCGCCGCTGCGTCCTCCAAGACAGACGGGAAACGATGGTGGAGGAGGTGGGGGGGCTCTCATCATCTGAAGAGAAGGAGCGGCAGGAAACAGGGAAGGCCAAAGGTCAACCAGCCGCCTGGCGGCAGCGAATCAGCTCCACCGATCAGGACTACAGGAAGTAACAGAGAGACGGACAGCACGGGGTAAAAGAACAGAATCAAAATAAAACATTTCAGTGGATTCATGCTGCAGTCATTTTTTATTTGATATTTTACTGATAAAACATCTGTAGCATTTCACTTCAGGACTTGAGAGTATATATATACTGTATATATATATATATATATATATATATATATATATATATATATATATATATGAAATAAATTGCAGTATTTCTATTGTTACTCCTGTAAGTATCTGAATACTTCGCCCACTACTGGCATTTGAATGAAATTCTTCATGGATGTGGACAGTGGATGCAGTTGTCCACTCGTTTTTTTTCATTACAAATACATCATGTCATCAGAAGTAATTGTCTTTTCCTGGTGAAATCCATTTTTTAAGCTGCATTTAATAAAGAGGCAGCGCCTGGCTATTAACCCGGGCTGAGCAGATAATCGTCATCATGTTTGTCTGCAGCCGGAGGCTCCGTTTAAGCCTGAGGCAGCGAGAGGAAACAAACAATAATCCTGCAGCAGAAAAACCTGTTTCACCATTTCACTGAGACAAAGAAACTGAGGTCGTCCTTAAAGCCAATTTTGATGGATTATTGTTGTTCTTGTGTGATGTGTTGTTATCATGCACAGTAACAAGGTGGAATGCACAAAGACTTCCTGTCTCTGGAAGATGCAGAAAAACTTATCCATGCATTTATTACTTCCAGGCTGGACTACTGCAACTCTTTACTGTCGGGTTGCACCAAAAAGTCTGTAAGGACTCTCCAGCTGATCCAGAATGCAGCTGCTCGTTTATTAACCGGCACTAGAAGAAGAGAGCATATCTCACCTGTATTAGCCTCTACACTGGCTTCCTGTGAAACCACCAATAGAAATCTACATCCTGCTCCTCACCTATAAAGCTCAACGGTCAGGCTCCATCCTACCTTAGGGATCTCTTAGTCCCTTATCACCATCAAGAACATTACGCTCCCAATATGCAGCTTATTGGAGGTTCCCAGAATTTCTAGAATAAAACAGGAGGCAGAGCCTTCAACTTCCAGGCTCCTCTCCTGTGGAACCGTCTTCAGTCTCAGTCTGGGGGCAGACACCCTTCCTATATCTAAGAACAGGTTAATCGTTCCTGTATAGAAGCGTATAGTTAGGGCTGGCCCTGGCTGCCTAGTCATAGTGATGCTGATAGGTTAGTCTGGTCCTCATGAGATGCTCTGAGCTTCTTTTTCTACTGATGATCCACTGTTGTACTTTTGAGAGAAAAGAGAACATCTTGAGGTGGAGAAATGACTGAGATCCTCCTTACAGACAATTTTTGATGGATTATTGTTCTTTTTCTGCAGCGTGTTGTTATTCATGCACAGTAAAAAGATGGAATGCACGTATCCTTTATGTGATTTAACTCCTGAAAACATCCTCCAGTTGCACGTGCTCATCTACAGCCTCCTGTTTATCTTCTTTTTATGTTCAGGCGTTACAGTAACGCGCTCCCTCTCATTAATCCTCTTTCATTCGTATGCAGCGCCGTGCGGATTTAGTGACAAATTACAGATTCAAGCTGCTCAAAAAACAGAGTTTCATAAATAAAAGCAGGTATTGTGTTAAAAAAGATCAATATGATTTCATGTCAAGGGGCCATCCTGCAGGCAGGAAATCAATATTTATAATAAAGCTTTGATCCATACACACACACACACACACACACACACACACACACACACACACACACACACACACACACACACACACACACACACACACACACACACACACACACACACACTCGTTTCCTCTGTTGTTCCATGTGTCCTCTCCTGTTCAGGGTCTCAGGAAAGTTGATTTCATTAATTGTGCAGCTGTGACGCAGCTTCATGCATCTCTGTCTGTCATGGAATTAAAATGGAGCTGGAGAGGAAATGCATTAGTGTGTGTGTGTGTGTGTGTGTGTGTGTGTGTGTGTGTGTGTGTGTGTGTGTGCGTGTGTGTGTGTGTGTGTGCGTGTGTGTGTAGCTAAATGACAGTGTTCTGGTCACCAGGTTAATCTTTGGGTTAAAAACATAATGAGACGTGGTGAGTCAAACTAGAATAAATTATGTATAATATAATAATTATATATTATATATTATATATTATATATTATTTACAGTATTTACTGTGTTTATGGGTCAAATCATGTTTGACAAGATGAGAAAGTCAGAATATACGAAAATACAGTTTTGAGAAGCATCTTTTAAAGGTAAAGCATTTTCATCCCGAAGAAAAAGGCTTCACTCATACTGGAATAATAACAACAACTAACTGATAAAATACTATATGGAAACACACACACACACACACACACAAGTAGAAACAGAAACACAGAGCAGTGGAACTTAGTGATTTCTGCAGGTGAAGTCATCAGCTCACCTCACATCCACACCTGAACTACAAGAGTGTGTGTGTGTGTGTTTATATATATATATATATATATATATATATATATATATATATATATATATATATATATATATATATATATATATATGTATATATATTTAGGCCATTTGAACTAATATACGTCTACGTAATATTTTTATGTAATTGTCTGTCTCTCGTTTATTTCTCCGTCTCTTTGCTATAAAAACAAACCTGAAACTTCTCTGCTTCATTATTCTGGTAATTAACGTCTGAACCTGCAGGACACACACGTGCACACGCTCAGATGTGCACGCACACGACTTCCTGTCTACACCTCTATCCATTATTCACTGCACGCACACACACACAGACACACACACGCACACACACACACACACACACACACACACACACACACACACACACACACACACACACACGGTTTGAGGAGGTAAAAGCTGTTTTTTAATAATTCACTTTCTCATTTCTGCAGTTTTCTGTTGTTTCCACGGCTCTAATTTTTTCTCCCTTGCAGCCACGCAGGTTTTCATCAAAGGAGGATTTATTATTTTTTACTGAGTAAAAACTGCAAATGATGAACAACTGTTAAAAGATCATTTCTGTGTTGGTGACCCACACGTTGTTTTACTGTCCAGGTGACGGATGCTGCAGGTTTGTTAAAATACAAATAATAAGAATGCAAAGAAGACAGAAGGCATTTAAAAGGATTCATAATAACCATTATATACACGTTTTATATTCTAAATGTATTTTTATCATAAAGCAGCACTGTTTTACTTTTTAGGTGAAGTTTTTTTAATTTATGGATGTTCTACCCAAAGACATTTCCAGAAATCACAGATTATCGGACCTGGCTACGACTTGATACATTTATTTTCCATTTCCTGCTGTCAGAAGCATTTTAATCCAATCATCAACTAATGTTCTATAACAAAGACGGATCATTGATGTTAATCACAGCAATAAGTTCTGTTTGACACCCAGCCACGACGTTGTTCTTTAATCTAAAGCTGCTTTCAGAGTAAAACATCACTTTTAAACCTTTTTTTACACATTTTCTCTCTTTGCTCTGAATCGTGGCTCATTCTAAAATCTTTGATTCGATTTTAAAGGTTTTAAAACGTGACTTTGTTTTCGTTGGTACCTCAGATGGGTTAATTCTTATTCTCACACGTTGTAATATTTCAACAGAAAACGTCTAGTGGCTTTTCACTAAGGTCTCAGACACGTCTCATATGTTCCAGCAATGAAACAACACGTTGGTGCAGAATTCCTGAGCCGCTGCACAAATTAGCAGCAAAACGCTCCAGAGACGAATAATATTTATAAGCAGCAGCGTTTTACTGTGGTATTTTATTTAAAAGCAGATGCCGTGGAAGAGAGAAATAAAGTGAAAATGGTCCCAGTGAAGCGATGTTCACAGAAACATTCCCACTTTATTCTAGAAACGCTCTTCACGTTGTCTCCTCTCTGAAGGTTAAACAGCCAGAGATGTTAAAGATGGAGCCGTAACACTGATGGAGAACAACGTAAAGGAAGTAAAGATGTGATGGAGGTGGCAGCAGAACGAAAATATAGAAGAGTTTCAGTAAAAGAGACGAATGAAGATGAGCTTCCAGCTCTGCTACAAACCAGAGCTCTGTTCTCCACCAGCCTGGTTTCCTTCCTAACGCTTTGTGTCAAACGATAGAGAAGACGTCACCTCCAAACCAGGAAACAGTTTCTAACCTCTGCTCCTCGATTCCAGACATCGATTCACTGCAGGTTCATTTTGCTCCGTTCAGCTTTGACAAACATCATAAACGGTTGAAGCAGCTTCCTGCAGCAGGTGTGTGTGTGTGTGTGTGTGTGTGTGTGTGTGTGTGTGTGTTCTACTCATCCAGGTGGTTGCAGAGTTTGAAGGAGCGACTGTTAGAACTGGACCTGTTCCTGTAGCTTGAGACGTTTCTGCTTCACCATCAGAGCTCGTTCTCTGATCATGTGACCACAGCGACTCTCATTCTTGGATGGAGGACAAACGTCTTCAGCTGCAGGAACTAGTCCAGTTCTAACATGACCTCCTCCACTAGCCTTTACTTCTATCTTACCTGTCTTACCTGCGCTGGCTACTGTGTTCTCCTGTTTGCATTTTCCAACGGTGATGGACACGTCGTCGATGGCGATGTCGCCCTCGAAGCCCTGACCACGGATCCCCTCAAACACGATCTGTCCAGAGAGGAAACACACAGGTTCATGTTCCATCATAGATTACTGAGACACATCCACTTTGCTGTAACTCATAATATGAGGGATAACAGAAAGATATGGTGATAATTTACTCTGTAAATGCATGTTTATGCTGGATCAGCAGCAAAACGTTTGTCTTGTTTTTCCTGAAGCTGCAGAAACGTCAGATAAACATTCCAGATGTTAACATCAGGATCTGAAGAACATGGTGGTGGATGAAGTTTGTGACCAAACGCCAGGAAACAACATGGACACCATGAACTGATTTTCATCTTAAATCTAAAAGTCTCAAACTGGTGAAATGAATAAATTCTCTGTTCTGGTCTGGACCAGAGCAAACTGAGCTGTAATTACTGAGCTGCTGCTCAGCTGATCAGAAAACCGTCGTTTTCTATCTGGAATAAAAACGAAGAGAACAGCAAACAATCAGCGTTGCTGCTCTGAAACAACGCAGGAAGCAGCTTTATGAAGGTTATCGACTCCCTGATGCTTCATTCTGAACGTCGCTGTAATCTCAGAATTTCCAATCCTGCAGCAATAATGACCTGTTTGATCTGGTAAATTGCTTCCACAGATTTACAGCCCACGCACGAGCTCAGAGAAGCAGAATCAGGATCCTCACGTCACTTTATGATGAACTCAAAGTTTTAGCCACTTTTTCTATGTAAGACACAATGTGATCAAATGTTGTGGGAACTCTAGGACTCTGTACAGGGCTGCAACCACGTTTACAGCAAATAAATGGGATTTTCAAAATAAAACTTCCACCAACTTGGTCGAAGGATCATTGTCAAACTGTCAATTGGTGTAATAATAAAAACTTGGTACCAGATTTTTTTGTTTTTTGTTTACTTCTCCTAAAAAGGTTTTAGAAATTAAAAAACAAACAAATTTTATCAACAAGTTGTATACTTATATATATGTGGATTAATTAGACAAAGTTGACCATTCATTTCAGTAACACTTGTGACATTTTGTGTTAGAAAAAAAATCACACAAAAATCATTATTTTAGTAAAAAATAAATAAATACAAAAATACAAATATATATACAAAATATATTTAAAAAATTATATATATATATAGATATATATATATACATGGTTAACGAGTCGAGCAGGTGTGTGTGTGTCGGCTGAGATCACATGACTGAGTCCATCTGTTAACCCCGATACGCTGCGATGGAGTATTAACACGGTCAGTGTTTAACCCAGGAAATAGACCGGTCCTCGACGTGTGCGTGAATATACGACATGAGGACACACAGGGTGGTCTTAATTAACCCATGGAGCAGGGAATCCTGAACCTGCAGGATGGAGGTAAACGCCATGGAAACCTGCTCCGTGGGACACTCCATTATCCAGCTTTTAATCTCTCAGCGGCCACAGCGACGTCGGCGTGAAGAATCAAATAGAAATTCATGGGGCAGATACCAATAACTTATTCATTGCCAAAGACAAGAAGCAGCATTACTGCGAGAGTGTGTGTGTGTGTGTGTGTGTGTGTGTGTGTGTGTGTGTGCGTGTGTGATGGTGTGTGTGTGTGTGTGTGTGTGTGTGTGTGTGTGTGTGTGTGTGTGCGTGTGTGATGGTGTGTGTGCTTGTGTGTGTGTGTGTGTGTGTGTGTGTGTGTGTGTGCGTGTGTGTGTGTGTGTGCGTGTGTGTGTGTGTGTGCGTGTGCGTGTGTGATGGTGTGTGTGTGTGTGCTTGTGTGTTTCTCTGTATGTAATCACAAAAAGCCAGATTAAAGGTGAATAAAGGGAGGCAGTGGAAATCTGTAATACTGTTAATGCAGTGGAGCTTCTGGCTGAGATCAGCTGCCTCTGCTCTATATATATAAATATATATAAATATATATATATATATATATATATATATATATATATATAAATATATATAAATATATATATATATATATATATATATATATATATATATATATATATATATATATATATATATATATATATATATAGGGCGACACGGTGGAGCAGTGGGTAGCACTGTTGCCTCACAGCAAGAAGGTCGCAGGTTCAAGACCTCCTTGGGGCCTGGGTCTGGGACCTTTCTGTGTGGAGTTTGCATGTTCTCCCCGTGTCTGCGTGGGTTTTCACCGGGTACTCCGGCTTCCTCCCACAGTACAAAACATGCTCAGGTTAATTGGCAAATCTAAATTGCCCATAGGTGTGAGTGTGTGTGTGAATGGTGTGTGAATGGTGTGTGTGCCCCACGATTGGCTGGCGACCATCTGGGGTGTATCCCCCTGCCTCTCGCCATAAAATGCGCTGGGATAGGCTCCAGCAGACCCCTGCGACCCCGAAAGGGAATAAGCGGGATAGAAAATGGATGGATGGATATATATATATATATATATATATATATTCCATGAGAGAAAACTTTTAAAATCAAAAATGCACTGATATCTTATGTAAAACACACACACACACACACACACACACACACACACACATTTTTATATATTATATGTTCTCTCGGCCTAAACTACTTTTCTTGTTTCTCTCTTCGCTTCGTTTTCTCCTATTCAATTATATCGGTGGGAAAAAGCGGATAAAAACCACAGCGCAGTCCCACCTCTCCTCCATTCGCTTTCTAATTTAGCCCCAGAAGGAGAGATCTTCTTTGAATGAATAAATAAAATAATTAGGGACCTTGAACTGATTGGACGGACGGTTTTACAGGAGCTGGTCGACTCATTTGTGCAAAGCTTTTTCTGTTCTGTTTTTTTTGTTGGCGAGTTGAGGGAGGAGGATAATTGGTGGAGAGGCCGTGGCGTCTAATTTACTAACAGCTACTTCACGGCTCTGCAGCATGTTTTATTTATGAATATTTGTCATATCCACTGGGTGAGAGTCTGTCATTAAGAGAAGTGACTACAGCCTCTCTACAGCCGATTTAGCACCGACACACACGTTAAACCACAGCTTCACCTGACTCCATGTTTCCATGTTTCCATGTTTCCATGACTCCATGTTTCCATGTTTCCATGTTTCCATGACTCCATGTTTCCATGTTTCCATGTTTCCATGTTTCCATATTTCCATGTTTCCATGACTCCATGATTCCATGTTTCCATGATTCCATGTTTCCATGTTTCCATGATTCCATGATTCCATGTTTCCATGTTTCCATGTTTCCATGATTCCATGTTTCCATGATTCCATGTTTCCATGTTTCCATGTTTCCATGATTCCATGATTCCATGTTTCCATGTTTCCATGATTCTATGTTTCCATGTTTCCATGATTCCATGTTTCCATGATTCCATGTTTCCATGTTTCCATGATTCCATGTTTCCATGATTCCATGTTTCCATTATTCTATGTTTCCATGTTTCCATGATTCCATGTTTCCATGTTTCCATGATTCCATGTTTCCATGTTTCCATGATTCCATGTTTCCATGATTCCATGTTTCCATTATTCTATGTTTCCATGTTTCCATGATTCCATGTTTCCATTATTCTATGTTTCCATGTTTCCATGATTCCATGTTTCCATGTTTCCATGTTTCCATGATTCCATGTTTCCATGATTCCATGTTTCCATGTTTCCATGATTCCATGATTCCATGTTTCCATGTTTCCATGATTCCATGATTCCATGTTTCCATGTTTCCATGATTCTATGTTTCCATGTTTCCATGATTCCATGTTTCCATGATTCCATGTTTCCATGATTCCATGTTTCCATGATTCCATGTTTCCATTATTCTATGTTTCCATGTTTCCATGATTCCATGTTTCCATGTTTCCATGATTCCATGTTTCCATGTTTCCATGATTCCATGTTTCCATGATTCCATGTTTCCATGTTTCCATGATTCCATGTTTCCATTATTCTATGTTTCCATGTTTCCATGATTCCATGTTTCCATGTTTCCATGTTTCCATGATTCCATGATTCCATGTTTCCATGATTCCATGTTTCCATGTTTCCATGTTTCCATGATTCCATGATTCCATGTTTCCATGATTCTATGTTTCCATGTTTCCATGTTTCCATGTTTCCATGTTTCCATGTTTCCATGATTCCATGATTCCATGTTTCCATGATTCTATGTTTCCATGTTTCCATGTTTCCATGTTTCCATGATTCCATGATTCCATGTTTCCGTGATTCCATGATTCCATGATTCCATGTTTCCATGTTTCCATGATTCCATGTTTCCATGACTCCATGTTTCCATGTTTCCATGTTTCCATGCACCTGCTAGCGTGGACGTCTTAAACAAGGCGTAGACGCCTGATTGTTGTATCATTAGAGACAAGAGAAAAATAATTGAAGCCCAGAGAGTTGCACTGGCCTTGACACAACAACACCTGCAACAGAAACACAAATAACGCACAGAACAACAGAATCACACTGAGCTCAAGCAGGTCCTCAGAGTTCAAACCACAAAGAATGAAATAAAAATAAATGTGTTTCTGGGTTTGTATCTCTGGAAGACGCCGTGACCTTTTACTGGATCCTGACGTGAGGCATGAGGAACATTTCCTGCTCTGGTGTTTTCAGTTTCAACACGTCAAGAATTCACATTTCCCCAAAAACTATCAGAGAGAAAAGTCAATTTAAGCCTTGATGGAAAAAAGAGAAAATGTAGAAACAGTAGAATTCTGTGTTTAGAAAGAAACCAGCTGTAAATCATGATATAATATAATATAATATAATATAATATAATATAATATAATATAGTCTTTATCTGACACCACTGTATTTAATAGATTATTATGTAATATAGTAATGTAATATATTAACATGTGGATCAGTGATAAATCATGTTTGACTAGATCAGAGAGTCAAAAACTTCTTTTAAAATACAGTTTTTTATATATATATATATATATCTACTCAAATAAAAGTCCTAAAGTGAAATGTTACAGAGGTTTTATCAGTAAAATGAACTAAAATATCAAATAAAAAATGATTGTGTATACTGTAGGATTAAACCACAGTTTTAACGTTGTTACTAATGACACCTAATGTAATGCTCAATACTCTTACTACTACTTATACTACTATTAATGTGTATTATTTATAATACAATAGCCCAGAATTACAAATCACAAATTTGCCCCAATGGGCTTTACAGTTTGTACAGAATTTTATAATCATAATATATGATATTATTATTTGGTGACATTGGCATATGACATTTATGTTTTGTATTATCATTATATTTTCATTATTATGACATTGTCATGCCAATAAAATGACACCAATCAATCACAGCTGTAGTGTTGATGATCAAAACTAAACTTGCTTTTAGAAGTTTTGATTAATTCATCTAAAATCAGGAAACAGATGTAGTATGATGAATGAAATCTGGATTTAGTTTGATGATAATTTATGTTCAACACAGCAGCATTTTTCCTCATTAGAGTTTTTTTTCCATTTTTTTTTATAACCCCAAAAATCTAATTGATTGATCGTCTCAATAAATGAGAGATTAATCGACTATCAAAATACTAATGAATCGCAGTACTACTCTACATCCACCTGTGATGCTGTTTTATTCTGGTATTCATTGTGTAGACACCAAGTGTAGCAGACCCTCAGTGACACCATGAAAACATATTTAACAGGGATGAGAAGATGGTTAATAAAGCTATTCTTTGTTGTGAGTTGGTCCATATTTCTTTCTTTTTTAGCACCGTACTAAACTATTGCTGTAGCATCATCTGACAAACCTTTGCAGATGATGTGGTGTTTTCCACAGTAACACAGTTATTACTGTCAGACAGACGGTTCATCACTAAACAAACCACCACTGATGTCTGATCATTTATTTCTTGGTCCTGAATCAGGACTCTGAAGGCCGACCGACTCGGACACGACAAAGTCAGAAACAGGCCTGTGGCGAGGGACGACAACCATGACCCAGATTTATATTCAGATGTGCAGTCAGGCGACTCGACGTCCGGACGAGTTCTCCCTGATACTGGTAAGAAAAGATAATATGAACCTAAAAATGAGGGAAAAAAGACATCGGGTGTGCTGCTGCTGGGTTAGGAAAGAAGTAAACATGCTAAATGTAAGGAAAAGTGAGATCATGACAAGAGTAGTTCCATTTGCAAGAATACTACTTAGGAGTTATATATGTGTTTCTATAAGAGGGGAGGCCATATTATAAAATTGAAAATCATTAGACGACTGTTTTATTGTTTTTCAGTTTTAGTTCTTCTCAATGAAAATATTCAGATTTTAATGTTTGTAAAATAAATTAATTCAATGCTTTGTTGAAGACTAAAAGAGGGTCTGCAACCATTACAGCAAAAGGACGACTTTCTGGTTGTCCAGGTGATGAGGAGGTTGGATGTAAGAATGGGATCAAGACCCACGAAAGGTTGCTGTTATATTTAATATGCTCAGACACATTAGATGTAACAGGCAGCAACTGCTTTGCTGTTTAACTTTGACATTTACCAGGAATAAAAAAAAAAAAAACATCACCGTAAGAAAAGTATTTTACAAGACATCATTCTCAAGAACTACTACAGTAGAAAGTAGAAAGTGTGTGTTCATGTAGAAAGTGTGTGTTCCTGTAGAAAGTGTGTGTTCCTGTAGAAAGTGTGTGTTCCTGTAGAAAGTGTGTTCCTGTACAAAGTGTGTGTTCCTGTAGAAAGTGTGTATTCCTGTAGAAAGTGTGTATTCCTGTACAAAGTGTGTGTTCCTGCAGAAAGTGTGTGTTCCTGTAGAAAGTGTGTGTTCCTGTAGAAAGTGTGTGTTCCTGTAGAAAGTGTGTGTCCCTGTAGAAAGTGTGTGTTCCTGTAGAAAGTGTGTGTTCCTGTAGAAAGTGTGTGTTTCTGTAGAAAGTGTGTGTTCCTGTAGAAAGTGTGTGTTCCTGTAGAAAGTGTGTGTTCCTGTAGAAAGTGTGTGTTCCTGTAGAAAGTGTGTGTCCCTGTAGAAAGTGTGTGTTTCTGTAGAAAGTGTGTGTTCCTGTAAACGAACTTTCACTACGTTGGAGGTTTGAATGGTGATAAAATGATGGGATGTAATCGTCATGGTGATCCAGAGTTGGAACACTGGAACTAAAGAGCTGCTGCAGGATAGTGGTGGGATAAGGAAGTGGATGGGTTCAACTTTTTATTTAGTAAATAATTTAAACATAAAGAAATGCTTCAGCTAGGACTCAAACATAGGTCTGCTGCTTATGAGGCAAGAACACTACCCCCTACACCACCACAGAACACATACAGGACTTTAAAAGTGCATATTCCCCTTCTTTACCTCATCCTGAAGGTAAAACCTAGTTAGTTTGTTGTTTGGACTCTATATCTATTACATTCCACATTAAGGACACCCCCCCCCCCCATCGTACTATGAACAAACTATATGTGAAAGGTTGATCCAACAAACAGTAAAAGAGAAATGACAGGATCAGACTGACACACACTCTTTGCTTTATAGAGAGATGATGTATAAAAACTCTTGAAATTCCCAGTTCTCATCATAAAAGTGCCCAGTGTGTAACGCGGAGTGTGTGTGAGGAGCAGAAGGAGACGGGCAGAGTGTGTGATGCTGGATGAAAGCTCGTACAGTGCAGTGTCAGGTCGGACTTGTGAACATGTCGTTTTGCTGAGCCTCGTAACCTTTAATGTTCCCATTGATGTGCTGTCCACATACCAGAGGGGACGAGGGGACGCGGCAGACCAGGACTGGCCTGGTTTCAACAGGCCCCCCAGGTACCAAACACTGCGAGGAACACAGATGGCCTCCAGTAATCCACAGAGGAGCGGTGGGGGAGGGGGGACCAGAGTAATCTACAACATGCTACCTCGCGCTGGCAACTCCATTGATTTTATGTGTGTTTGCATAATTCCTGCTTTACTGATGGTTCTCAATGAACGCTACCGCTATGAGGACCAATCTTTGTTTTTTAAGATTGTGATTAGTAAACTGTCAGTATCAAGACAGATGAAACAATAAACACATTAACCTAATTAGACCTAAACGCCTGCAAAAAACGCAGGTAAAATCCTATGCTGTTATAGAGTAAATGGTCTCGTAGTATTTTCTGAAAAAAAAAGAAGAAATTGTCAATGTCTATGAAAGCCTTAGTATCTAAGCATTCGAAGCATCTAAAAACACTAAATGAATTGTATTTAAAAGGTAAGAGTCTCAGGTTTTATTAAATGATATTATGATTAATGCATATAATGAAAAGCATTTTAAACACATCTATGTGTGTCTGTCTATCAGTCCATCTATCCATCTATTCATCCATCCATCCATCCATCCATCCATCCATCATCTAACAAAGGTAAATTGTACATATATTATCCACCTCTAATATAATATATTATCTCATGCATTTGTAAAACCATTCTGAGAGGTAAACTATCCATGTCCACGAGTCTCCTTGTGATTAAAACCAGTAAAACCACAGAAAACAGCTTCACGTTAAACATTTGTCCCCATGTGAAAGCTTTCAGAGGACTGCACCTATGTCTGCAGCAGAAGCTGTGTATTAAAGCCATTGTGAACTTGGCTGGGCTACAGTTCTCTCCTTTAGAGGCCGAGGGGGACGTGGTTCTCAAAGACATCATTACTTTTGTTGGACGGAGCACAAAGCGTCGGAGCTGCAGACGAGTGGCGGCGGCTCAAAGGCTTCGGCGATGCAGCCACAGAACTGTGCACAGGACCAGAAAGTTCGTTATCTCCACAGAAACACGTGAAACGCTGCAGCGGAATGAAACGCTGCAGCGGAATGAAACGAGCGTCACTCCTGAACTCTGCAGAACCAAACAAGCTTCAAAACAAAAAAACCCTGTTAGAATCCAACTGAATTAGAAATCCCTGCCATTGTTGTTCAGAAAGGGACATTTAAGGAAGACAGACAATGGAAACGACAAGATGACTCACTGTTTGTTTGGTTTTACCAGAGACGTTGTTTAAGCTTTTCTTCAATTGTAGACAAAATAAAAAAAAAAGATTAAACTGCAAAAAGCAAAAGACGCAGACGTACGTTACAGTAGATACAGGATTCAGCTGCTATTCTCAAAATGCTGTTTAGACGAGAGAAAAGAAAGAGTCCAACATGTGAAGAGCCATTTAGGAACAAATGTACGTCTCTATGCACATCATAAGAAACAGAACAGTGACTGGAGCTCCAACTACACGAGTCCAGCTCCCACTCTGCCTCCAGTTCAAGACTTTACAACTAAAAAAACTATGAATTCAATTGGTTTCACAACCCTATTTCAGAGATTGGAGCGTGTGATCAAACAAAAAGCATCACTCAATCCACAGCGACCCAGCGTTCGCTGTCTTCACCAGATATATATATATATATATATATATATTACAGAGCCATTATGAAGTGGAATAATTTACTTCTTTAATGTCTGCTTAAATACATAAATCCTATGTGCTCATTCATATTTACATTCTAATGTATTATGTTTAATGTATTAATCAATTTATTTTAAATTGTCTCCTTTTTTCATATTGTTTTTACAAAAATCATAATTTTTTGTGACTTTTTGACTTGAAATGTCAAATGGTGTAACTGAAAGGCAACGAAAAGATTTTAAATATTTAATCTTAGAATATAAAACTAGTTGATATTATGTGTTTTTAACATTTTAAAGCCTTTTTTCAGAGAGTTAAACTGTCTGGTACCACGTTTGTTTGGGTTACACCAGTTCTTTAAATAAATAAATACATAGAAACCACACAACCACACACTAGTTGTGTCATTTAGTTCAGCAGTGAATTAATGCAAACAGACTGTGAAAAGCTTTAAGGCGATGTGAGATGTGAGGATGCTGTTGGACACCGGATAACTCGGACACTGTTTGGAGGCCAGTTAACCGCGATGCGTTACCAAGCCTTGCATCATAAGTTTGTAAAAACACAGCACATCCACAAAAACGCAATCCACAGTCAACAGACGCCGCCACTATCAAAGCTGCAGATGCAGCAACGAGCAAAACGAAGCTCAGAGCCGTCGTCTGAGAATCAAAGGGAGAGGAAGACGGCAAACAGAGGAACACAATAATTCCCACTGTCAACAGCAGACAGATCAATCACCGTTATTGATCGGCAGTAAACCAACACCTCACAGAGACAGAGACAGACTCTGAGACGTCTGTCTCACACAGAGAGAGAGACAGGACAGGATGGAGAGACAGAGAGGGAGAATGATGGTTGGTGGAAGAAAGGGGAGGAGAGACAGAAAGACAGGAGGGAGACAGTTAGAGAGACAGTGAGATAGTAATAGAGACAGTTAGAGAGACAGTGAGATAGTAATAGAGACAATTAGAGACAATAATAGAAACAGTTAGAGAGACAGTCAGATAGTAATAGAGACAGTTAGATACAGTAATAGAGACAGTTAGAGACAGTAAAGAGAGAGACAGTTAGAGAGACAGTGAGATAGTAATAGAGACAGTTAGAGACAGTAATAGAAACAGTTAGAGAGACAGTCAGACAGTAATAGAGACAGTTAGATACAGTAATAGAGAACATTAGAGACAGTAATAGAGACAGTTAGAGAGACAGTGAGATAGTAATAGAGACAGTTAGAGAGACAGTGAGATAGTAATAGAGACAGTTAGAGACAGTAAAGAGAAAGAATGTTAGAGAGACAGTGAGATAGTAATAGAGACAGTTAGATACAGTAATAGAGAACATTAGAGACAGTAATAGAGACAGTTAGAGAGACAGTGAGATAGTAATAGAGACAGTTAGAGAGACAATGAGATAGACAGTAGGAGAGATAGTTAGAGAGACATGGTAGAGACAGACTTCACCATCTCAACTCACGAAGCTCGTAGATAACAGGAAGTAGAAAGACAGGAGGGAAAGTGAGAAGTAGAGAGAGAGAGGAACAAAGTGTGTTCACTTCAACTTCTCTGCTGCTGCTGATCAAGGCCGCGTGTGGTCTACATTATTTAACACGTCTATTTGTAGCAGAGCAGAGGTGTGTGTGTGTGTGTGTGTGTGTGTGTGTGTGTGTGTGTGTGTGTGTGTGTGTGTGGTCCGATCAGGAACTCCTCTTCGTGATATCTCTGTTTCTACTCCAACTTGCTACCTGATGTTTGTCATTGCTGTGGTTCCCACATTTCACATCCTCTTGTGTGTGTGGTTAATGCTGCTGGAATGTCCAAAGAGTTGTTATAGAACGACTAAATACATTAATACATGTTTAACAGATGAACAAACCTGTAGTGTTTTATATATAATGTATTATCTGTCTCTGCAGCCATGTGTATATTTACATGCGTGTTGACTGCACAGTAATTAATATTACAGTGACAGACGACAGACACTTGGACCTCAGTCGATCAGGACACAAAACGTTAATCAATGAGCTGGTTAAATATGACTCAGGTCATGTGGGAGTGAAGTGAGGACACAGCTGAGGAGTAAACACGCATGCTGATACCAGCACGTGTGTAAACACGCTAACACGGCAAACACGGGAAGAGCATCATGTAAGCAACCTTCAGTTGCCATGGAGACAAGCCTCCTCCTCCACTCACATCCATCCTTTCTGCCTCGCCAACCTGCACCACCGTCACGCTGCGAACGAATATTCATCACCCATTAACTGTAAAGGATGATGTGAACATGCACTGCTTTATTCTTCCTTGTTCACGGACCTGCTGCCTGTGTGTGAAACACTAACGTGTGTGTGTGTGTGTGTTAATATTTGAATATAAATATTTGAATAATTATGAATTACTACTTTTTAGATTTGAGAAGCTGCAAACAGGGAATTTTCTCAAATTGATTATTAGTTTATCAAAATTTATCAAAAAAAGGGAGTTTTACCTTTTACGATGTGAGAGTCTGAGGACAGCGGATAGTAGTACTAGTAGTACTAGTAGTACTAGTAGTAGTAGTAGTAGTAGTAGTAGTAGTAGTAGTAGTACTAGTAGTAGTAGTAGTAGTAGTAGTAGTAGTAGTAGTAGTAGTAGTAGTAGTAGTAGTGGTAGTAGTAGTAGTAGTAGTAATTATAGTAGTAGTAGTAGTAGTAGTAGTAGCAGTAGTAGTAGTAGTAGTAGTAGTAGTAGTAGTAGTAGTGGTAGTAGTAGTAGTAGTAGTAATTATAGTAGTAGTAGTAGTAGCAGTAGTAGTGGTAGTAGTAGTAGTAGTAGTAGTAGTAGTAGTAGTAGTAGTGGTAGTAGTAGTAGTAGTATTATTATTATTATTATTAGTAGTAGTAGTATTTAAGGGATGTTGTGTTAATGTTCTGGGCTATACAAATAAATTGAATTGCATTGAAAATTGAATTGAAATTAGCATAATAGGTGATTTATTTAATACTTAATTTAATAACTAATTGACTAATTGTCCACGCAGGGGAGACAGATGATAACATTTCATTTCATTTTGAGTGATTTTACTACTTAGTGCATTATATATATATATATATATATATATATATATATATATATATATATATGAATTTTACATATTTGCATATTGTTCTGTTTTAGCAGATTAGAAAAAATTCTAACATCAAATTTTATTAAATGTAAAAATACAAATGATAACAATATATGAAAGTTTATTTGCCCCAGATAGTAAGTGTAAATTATTTGTTTGGTAGAAATTTTTTTCAAAATTCTTATTAAAAGATAACCTTTAATTGTGAGATAAGGGACTGGTCATGTGACCTAAATGTCCTTCCAAATTAAAAGCCATTTTTTACACCCAACTGTAAAAACATAGATGTTATATCACAGCTTTTTTTTTTTTTTTATCAAAATAAAGATGAAGTAATCCTAATCGGAATAGAGAGTTAATTATCTCAACAGGAGAAAAACTGAACGGGACCATTTTATATTAAAGTTGACTGGTGGTTCGTCTGCTAAACGACTGACGTCTGATTCAATGATTGATCCATTATCAGTACAAATAAGATGTTTATGAGCCAAGGATTACATTACTAGTTATTACTATAACCAGGAACTTTACATATTTTCCAGATTTGCATAGAAGTCCAGTTCACCTGCAACGATTAGTCGATTATTTAATATATAATATATATAATATTTAATAAAATATATTTTTTGTTTGTATATTAATTGATTATTTGTTGCAGCTCTTTTATTGTGCAAACATTTTGGTGATCATCATAGAAAAGTTTCTATCAATCATTTTTTCCTCCAAAGGAAACAGGAGTAGATGAGATCAACACAGATTAAGTAAACCTCAAGGAAACAGGAGTAGATGAGATCAACACAGATTAAGTAAACCTCACATGCTCCTGTTTCCGTTCAATAGTTCTGGATTTTTAATTTTCATGCAGAATAATTCATCCAGACGTCTCCTCGATGCTGCTGCTGCGTTATGAAGAATCCAAACACACACGAGGTGGAAGCGACAGGAGAAACCACGGGAGGCCTCCACGCTGCCGCAGGAAAAAACGTATCGCCAAGCAACATACAGCGTTGCCACGGCAGTGGACGCCCTGAGATCTGATCTGAGATCTGATCTGAGAAATAAATGAGATTTTGCTGTGAAGATGACACCACATTGTTCATGTAGAGGAATAACGGAGACACACACTGTGGTGATTAACTTTAGTTCATCCATGGCTCATTAACATCTTATTTGTACCGATCATGGATCAATCATTGAATCAAGCAGCCGTTTAACAGACGAACCAATAATCAACTTATTTATGATAAAAAATATTTATATTATTTATAATATTATATTATCTATTCCGTAGTGTTTTCATTGGCAATGATTACTTTATTTTTCTAAAAAGCTTACAGCTGGGTGGGAAAAAAAAACTTGCTTTTATTTTGGAAGGACATTTAGGAGGTCACATGACCAGTCCCTTATCTCACAACTAAACGTCTTTGAATAAGAATTTTGGAAAATTTTCACCAAACATAAAATGCAAACTTACTATCTAGGGTAAATAAACTTATTATTAATATTATTATTATTATTATTATTATTTTTATTTTTTTTTATTTTTTTTACATTTTTTAAATTTAACATGTGAACACCATTGTCTCACAACTAAAGGTTGACTTTTATTATGAATTTTGGAAAATTTTCACATACAATTTATTTGATGTTATTTAGGCCATTTTAAGTGATAAAAATCAAGTCAATTCAAAGTAATGTTTAATGCATAATAATAATAAAAATTGTTATTCACTGATATTACACATTGTATTTTTAACCTATGTTCTTGCATTTACATATTAAAACATCGATCAATATTAAAAGGTTTTTTTTCTTTCATAAATTCTCACAGATCAGTCCTAAAATTAACATGTTGTTCACTGCTTTCAGTTTCAAACTTATTTTTTTCCTTTTAATGGTGAAATGAACGTGGTGAAGCTGAGTCCAGTTATTGGAGAACCAGCTCAGCTCAGCCCACATTCATCATGGATTCAACCCCCCATGCACGTACTGGAGTATCTGGAATCATTACAGCAGCACTCGCAGGCCTCCCCGCTCATAAATAAGCCTGTTAATTGACCTGTCATAGCTAATTGCTGCAGGGGCTCAGAGACCAGTGTGTGTGTGTTTAAAATCACACATGTAGGTACCTTAAAAAACACTGTATGGACGCAGAAGGTGTGTGTGTGTGTGTGTGTGTGTGTGTGTGTGTGTGTGTGTGTGTGTGTGTGTGTGTGTGTGTGTGTGTGTGTGTGTGTGTGTGTGTGTGTTGAGCACTCTGAGCCCTGAGGAGTGTGTTGATCTTTAAGCAGTCGGCCTTGAGGAAGGTGTGAAGCCGACCAGGAATCGACCTCCTGGTCCACCTGTCTCAGCACAGGGCCACAGAGACAGATAAGCAGGGAAGGAAAAAAAGAAAGAAAAAGAAAAAGATCGAGAACCATATGTTTTTTATTTTTTTATTTCTATATCTGGATGGAGAAATGGCAGCGAAAGGAAAGCATCAAGACGGAAATGTTCAATTTTCATTTCTTCTGCTGCTTTACTGCTTTTAGTTAAATGGTGACCATAGGAACGCTTCTCCCACTGGTTCTCTGCTCTGTGATCCACCGATCCAGTCTTTGCTCTGTGATCCACTGATCCAGTCTCTGCTCTGTGATCCACCGATCCAGTCTTTGCTCTGTGATCCACTGATCCAGTCTTTACTCTGTGATCCACTGATCCAGTCTCTGCTCTGTGATCCACTGATCCAGTCTCTGCTCTGTGATCCACTGATCTAGTCTCTGCTCTGTGATCCACTGATCCAGTCTTTGCTCTGTGATCCACTGATCCAGTCTTTGCTCTGTGATCCACTGATCCAGTCTTTGCTCTGTGATCCACTGATCCAGTCTTTGCTCTGTGATCCACTGATCCAGTCTCTGCTCTGTGATCCACTGATCCAGTCTCTGCTCTGTGATCCACTGATCTAGTCTCTGCTCTGTGATCCACTGATCCAGTCTTTGCTCTGTGATCCACTGATCTAGTCTCTGCTCTGTGATCCACTGATCCAGTCTTTGCTCTGTGATCCACTGATCCAGTACGTTAATAAGGACACAGTGTTATGCAGAGGTACAATTTATAGACAAATATATATAGTCAGGTGGGGGAGATGTTTTCTTCTTCCATGGGGGGGACAACAATTACTTAACCTATGATTTCATAAAGGAAGAAAAGAAAAAAGAGAAAAGCTGTTCTACAAAATGTCTGCTTGTAATGTTAAATGAGAAAATGAGACTAATACTGTGGAAGGACATACAACTCATGAGATCACACTGTATTTTATTATTGTGTATTGGTTTAATTTCATCCTTCCAGGTATTTAGAGGTATCTGTTCAGTGACACGGGTTCATACGAACTCTGTGGATCTGTGAAATCAGTGTGAAAACCTTGTCTCTGCCCTGAGATCAGCAGATTCTTGATGAAGCGAATAATCCTCTGGTTACCGTGTGGATTCACTCGCTTGCTCCTGACGTTCAGCAGAAAACGAGCTGAATGTTCACTCAAAGGGCCTCGTTCATCAATACCAGCCTCAGCGCTGAAATGTCAAAATGCTGCACCACCGTTATTTAATAAAAGGGAAAAACTGACCAGTCTGATATAAAAGCTGGACGTTATTGTCCATGTTTAATCACCTACTTGTGTGGCTTGATAAATAATTAGTGTACAGAGTGTAGTTCTATGATAATGCACCAGATTGATGCCTGGCAGGATTTAAAGAGCTGAACGAGACTTCAGGTTCTAGTTTGACTTATTTTAACCTTCACACCAGTTTTTCTCCTGCAAGGAAGATACATGAGATTCGGAATATGATCTACCGGGTTTTCACGACTATAAGGCACACATTAAAGTCTTATATTTTCTTCAAAATGTGCAAAGACTGGATCAGTGGATCACAGAGCAAAGAACCAGTGGGAGAAGCGTTCCTATGGTCACCATTCACTAAAAGCAGTAAAGCAGCAGAAGAAATGAAAATTGAACATTTGCTTTTGTTTCGGTGCCATTTCTCCATCCAGACCAGGACTACGGTAGCACAGCAACTTCCAGCGGATTATAACGCATCATTTAGAGGAAAGTGACTCTGATGGTGAAGAAAGTGAAGCTGGCATGTTTGATGGAGATTTAGCTGCTGTTGGAATCAGAAACAGAGGATGAGGACTTTGATGGTTTGATTGATGACATTACCCCGCTCTATTTTTAAACACACACACTTGTGTGCTTGTTTTATCTGTGTGTTTTACCATGATGATTAAAAAAGGTTAGTACTTTGTAATCAATACTTAAATAAAGCACAACTCAGTTTAGCTCCAACTCTATGTGTGTATATATCTATGTGTGTATATATCTATGTGTATATATTAACCCTCTCCTATAGTACAGTGCCTTATGTGTGTGTGTGTGTGTGTGTGTGTGTGTGTGTGTTAAATACAGTAATGTAATGACAGCCATATGTGACTTCTTTCTCTTTTCTTTTCCTCTTTGAAGCGTTGACGTATTGCTGCAGAGAATTTTTCTGTGACCAAATCATGAAATTCTGAGCAGAGTTTGAGGCTGGAATCTTGAATGCAATTCCCTCGACTCCTAAAGAAACACTGTAGAATAAAAATCCCTTGTTCTATGTGGGCTCCTTCTTCTGGGGAAGTGAGGAGCTGTTCAACACAGGAACATTTCTCCAAGACGCAACAAAAGGAATAAAGGTGTGTGATTCCTGAGCTGACAGTGATGGTGGGAACGTGGAGGTTAACAGATCTGTGTCAACAGATCAACAGACACTGACCTCAGTCACTACTGTACATTCAACACCATCGGCTGTGACATCACAAAGCAACGAGGAGGCCACGGACTTTTCTGTTTTAATCCTCTGCTGTTTCCATCTGGCATCAACCAATTGTTGTCTTCTATTAGGAATTGTGGGACATTTTCAGCAAATAGAAAAGTAAACTCAATAACTCTCACTATACACACTTAAGCCCAAAATGATTCATATCTCTATCAAACACAAGAGATTTCTTGATTTTTACACTTAAAATTAGTATTTAACCTCAGTTTTTACTTAAATAGACACAAAGAAAGTCTCCAACTATAAAGTGTATATATATATATATATAAAGACAGATTTCCCAGCATGCCCTGCAGCAGCTTTCTATATCATAGTCATTTGTTGATGTGATTTTTGGTTTTCACTCTGTTTATTTACACATTCTAACAAACACAAATCAATTATGGCTTCAGACTTTCTTTGTCTATTGAAGTAAAAACTGAAGTGAAATACTAATTTGGAAGTGAAGAAATAAAGAAATCCCTTTTTTTTTCTTTTATAAATTCTCACACTGCTTCCAGTTTCAAACTTATTTTTTTCCTTTTAATGGTGAAATAACGTGGTGAAGCTGAGTCCAGTTGTTGGAGAACCAGCTCAGCCCACATTCATCATACGTGTACCCGTGTATCCGTGTGTCCGTGTACCCGTGTATCCGTGTGTCTGTGTATCCGTGTATCCGTGTACCCGTGTGTCCGTGTGTCCGTGTGTCCGTGTGTCTGTGTGTCTGTGTATCCGTGTGTCCGTGTGTCCGTGTATCCGTGTGTCCGTGTGTCTGTGTATCCGTGTATCCGTGTATCCGTGTATCCGTGTACCCGTGTGTCCGTGTGTCCGTGTGTCTGTGTGTCCGTGTATCCGTGTGTCCGTGTGTCCGTGTGTCTGTGTACCCGTGTATCCGTGTATCCGTGTATCCGTGTGTCCGTGTGTCCGTGTGTCTGTTGCTGCTCTGGTCGTGTCGCTCACCTGGAACGGTCCACTGGGGCTGATCTCAAACGAGACTTTCTTCCAGTCTGGACCCTGATGACCGGACTTGGACCAGACCACCGAGTCCACGGAGGCGATGCTGCGAACCCTCACCAGAACATTGAGAGTCCCTGGAAACACACACACACACACACACACACACACACACACACACACAGTCAATGGACTGCTTTATAATCTACACAGTGATTTTTACACCAACATAAACACAGATCGAAGATTTTGATGCAAACAAATGAAAATTTGTGGTTCAAGCTGAAAAAAATACGCTTGTAGTCTAGAACACATTTGTACACGTGTTTATCAAAGCAACATCTCTGGTAAGTTCACATCAGATCAATAACAGCTGATCAGCATCGTGAACCTGAGTCAATAAAACACAATGTCCACTAAACAGAATCCGATCATCTGAACTGCATCACTTCGTTCTGATTCTGTTTCCTTTGTCAACTGTTTGGAGCTAAAGTTCTCTGCAGAGGAACCTCCTCTAGACGGTTTAAAACATCCCCAACATTTTAACAAAGGTTAATGTTGTTTGATTGTGTCACACGTCTTCATCTTCTTCTCCTCTGGAGTTTAAGGTAAACCGTTGTATTGCAGCCGTCTGCAGGACTAGTGATTTATATTCCATCACATTCAGCCTTGTTTTAAACTCACTCCGCTGTAGACGAATGTGGTGTTTTGTTGTTTTTTTTACAATATTCATCCGTACGTATTCAGCTGCAGATGATTGGATGCAGGAACCGTTTCAATAACCTGATTCTGGTAAGTGACAACCTTACAGATCGACAGAAACTCAGAATTAAAACAGAAGGTAATCAATAACAGCGCCTTTACCCTGGAATAAACGGAAGAAACGAGCTTTGCTGCAACATCCAGAACACGTCGCTGATCTCGTGTTTGAGCAGCTCATATTTCAAACCTTCTTTCTACCAGTGAAACATGTGACTGAGCTGGAAATAAATGCATCGGATACTGGATGTACCTCGTTTCTCCGCCTGAAACTAGAATCTATCACAGCTGTCCTCGTCCATTCTCTCCTCTTTTATTCTCCTCGGTGCATGTGGTGAGCTCCAAGGTAAAACAGTGTATGTGAATGGAAATGAAAACGCCTGTTGGTGAGCAGTGGTACGCACTGAGAGGATGGAGAGAGAACAGATTTGATAGAAAGATCTGTTGATTAGGAGGTGTTTTAGTCCTGAAGCTGCTGTTTGCAGCAGGATCCTCAAGATGATCCTCTGGAGACCAGATGATCCTCTGGAGACCAGATGATCCACTGGAGACCAGATGATCCTCTGGAGACCAGATGATCCTCTGGAGACCAGATGATCCTCTGGAGACCAGATGATCCTCTGGAGACCAGATGATCCACTGGAGATGATCCCAGACCAGCATCACATCTGAAAACCTGCTACATCTGGATCTTCTGTATCATAGCAACGAAACGGTCTCACCTGGAACAGAAGGCAGCACCTCCAGTGCTGTCAACTGAGTAAAATACTGAGAATTATCAGTGTAGTGGAAACACGGAATTAACCTGATTAACCTGCTACTGCATAGAGCTGACATACGGAAACATCACTTTACCTTCATTATTCTAAGAAGCTGTGATATAGAATCTATGTTTTTACAGTTAGGTGTGAAGAGTAGGCTTTTATTTTGAAGGACATACAGTGTATGAGGTCACATGACCAGTCCCTTTAGCTCATGGACATTTAACATGTGAACATCATTGTCTCACAAGCAAAAGTTGAAGTTTTGTATTGTAGAAAATCACATAAACTCGTGATTATATATATATATATATATATATACAATTTTCAGAATAAAACTCAATCTTTGGTTGTGAGACAATGGTTTACATGTTAAATGTCCATGAGCTAAACTTTAGGGACTGGTCATGTGACCTCATACTTTGTATGTCCTTCAAAATAAAAGCCTCCTTTTCACAGATAACTGTAAAAACAGATTTTTTTTTTATCATAGTCTTTTAGAAAAGTGAAGATAAAGTGATGGTTTTCTATGAAATAGAGGGTTAGTATAAACATCTGCAGAACCAGAACACAAAGTATTGACCTGCGTCCTGTCAATGACACCGTCTGACGTCGTCTCTGTCAAAGGCTCAACACAAACATTCGTCTTCTTAACGATCTCCAGACAACTCCTAATTGGAACATTAACCAACCACTGGTGTCTCAAACAAATACACAACACAGGGGGCACAATGACGTGTGTGTGTGTGTGTTTGTGTGTGTGTGTGTGTGTGTGTGTGTGTGTGTGTGTCTGAGCTAATGTTCCTCAAACCCTGTAATCGCAGCGTTCTGTCAGGAATAAAAAGGTGAGACGAGTGTGAACAGAGAAAAACAGCTGGAATAAACCTGTCAGTCCACATGTGATAACAAGCACAGCTCATTAACCTCTGACCAGCTGTTGTCTTTAAATAAAACATTCAACAGTTTAGAACTCACCAACGTCACCACGTGTCCAGGTGTGTGTGTGTGTGTGTGTGTGTGTGTGAACCAAACGTGATTTCATTTCTGAGTTTACAGTGTGTATGCTGCTGCAGCTTTGCTGGTTTCAGTCTGAACTACTGTGTATGAGCCACTGTGAGCAAAAACAAAGGTCAACAAGGCCTTAAAAGGAAAGTCACACGTCATTGGACACACACACTCACACACACACACACACACACACACACACTCACACACACACACTCACACACACACACACACACACACACACACACACACACACACACACACACACACACACACACACTCAGAGTGGGGACACTGATAAGCGATCTATTGACTGGAGGTAAAGTGTGTTTTGGTGAGTGGCAGAAGAGACAAGTCTATCAGGACAAGACACACACACACACACACACACACACACACAGAAACACACACAGACACACACACTAAACAGACACACACACACACACACACACACACACACACACACACACACACACACACACACACACACTAAACAGACAGACAGACACACACACACACACACACTAAACAGACAGACAGACACACACACACACACACACACTAAACAGACACACACACACACACACACTAAACAAACACACACACGTGTCACTCTTCCAGTAGACATAAACACGTATGTTGTGTCTTCTCTGTTGCTTCAGAGCTAAACATTCATACTAAATGATTCTCTCCAGTTTCTGAGCTGTTTCCTTCTAAAAGTCGAACCTGAGCAGATAAAGAGCTGATGGTGTTTCCCTCTAAAACACAACACTTGCTGACACGTTTCCAGTTTGGCACGTCTCTCGTGTTCTAAACTTACGTTAACGTCTAAATGAAATGCTGTGATCCAAAGACATCATGCGAGAGTGGAACATTCAAACAACCTAATTGTGACTCTAATATCTCGTCTTCGTGACGTGAAATAATCCAGTGGAGCCGCCGCTGGCACCGGGAGCCTGAGCCCGTTTAAACACCTCTCAGTGCCAAACCAAACCAATTACAGCTGTTTATTGTGGCTGCCAGCGATCACACAGAAACGCATTAAGACGGCTTCACACCTCAAATACAGCTAGTCAGGAGGAATTTAACGTTGCTCAGTTAGTAAGATGCTTAAAATATAAGTTTCTCTGTTTAATAACCAAATAACTTCATGTGAGATCACTAAGGATTCATTGTATAAACTAGGGATAGTTAGCATTAACGCTCCTGTTTCTACACGTATTAACCTCAGTCACAAGGTGTTTCCTTATGGAAAAAAGTATTTTCATTCTCTAAAACAGCTGTGATATAAAATCCATGTTTTTACACTTACGTGTGAAAAGGGGGCTTTTATTTTGAAGGACATACAGTGTATGAGGTCACATGACCAGTCCCTTTAGCTCATGGACATTCAACAACAGGTTAACTTTTATTCTGAAGTTTACAGAACTTTTACTAGTGGGCTAAGTCAACTTTATTATTATTATTATTATTATTATTATTTTTTTTTTTAATTAAATTGTTTTTTTTAATTTAATATACTAGAAATATCTAAAAAAAATTCCATATGGTGATGATCTGTACAAACAAGCTAATGGAGTCATATAGTATGAAGTATCCCGACACAGTTTGAATATATTTATATATATTTTGTAATATATCTATTATTTAGGCTGCTTTAGGTAAAAAATAAATAAATAAATACAAACATGTTTACCATGTCTGAGGGTTAATAAACATTAGCAGTATTTAAATTGGAGATTAGTGAACCACAGCACGTGATTTAATGAAGTTTTTAAATAACCCCCCAAAGACTTATAATGTGCCCAGTGCAGGAAATGACATACTTTCAATAGCATTTCTAAAAGCAGCTTAATGCCATGTAAACGGTATTTTCTGGTGCATTAAGGACGTTTCACCTGCAGCAGCAACACAACCAGGATCTGCTGCAGCTTCTGTGTTTTTGCTCGTTCTTCCTTCACTTTCCTGCCTCCTCGGGTTGTTCGCTCATCCTTTTCCTTCCTCGTCACACTTCATTTTCCTCCTCAGTCCGTCTCCTCCCGCCGGCCTTTTTGATTTTTTGTTTTTTCCATCCTCCTCTCGCTGACACCCTCTGTCAGTTCACAATCCTGCTCCTCACCTATAAAGCTCAACGGTCAGGCTCCATCCTACCTTAGGGATCTCTTAGTCCCATATCACCTTCCAGAACATTAAGCTCCCAACATGCAGCTTATTGGAGGTTCCAGAATTTCTAGATTAAAACAGGAGGCAGAGCCTTCAACTTCCAGGCTCCTCTCCTGTGGAACCGTCTTCAGTCTCAGTCTGGGGGGCAGACACCCTTCCTGTATCTAAGAACAGGTTAAAATGCCCTGGCTGCCTAGTCATAGTGATGCTGATAGGTTGCTTTAGTGAGGCTGCTTTCGCCCGTTGGGGCAAATCTGTGATTCTGGGCTAAACAAATAAAGTGAATTGAATTGTCTCGTCCTCATCTCGTCTGTCTTTAGTCGTGTGGCTGACAGCGTCGTGAGCCCGGCCAAGGTGAAGCAATTAAAGCGACGGCAGATTGGAACGGATTGGGGGCGACAGAGTAAATGGGGGGGGGGGGGGGGCTGCAGTAGCGGCTGACAGGTTGTACCAACACTAAACAAGTGATGCTGCTTTGTCTCGTCTCATTATTTGTGCTGGGGAGCTCCTCTGGTACCAGCCCTGGTCATAAACTACACAAACACAGATTCAAGTTGCTGCTCGACGCAGGAAATATGACTCATCCGTTTTTATGGATACACCGCTCCCTCGCTTTTGTTTGTTTTTATCGCACTAGACAAAATCCATAAAGTAGGCGACTTTATTTTTTCCTCAGACGTTAATATTTTCTCCAGTTTCTCTCAAAGTTCAAACTTTGTCCTGTTATTTTCTTCCTTTTAAATAACAAAACCAAACATTCATTTATTCAGTAATGGTCTCTACAGCTCAGTCACTTCTACCTCCATCATTTCTACAACTTTTCCTGTGACGTTAATCATCGTCTTCTTCTGCTTTTTTGGGTGAAACCACAGCAGCTTTTTCTTTTTTTCCATCGCAGCTCGTTTCATTTAAATTATGTTTTTTTCTGGATAAAACTCAGAAACATCCAGAACTTTCCGCTGCTAGAGGTTTCTACAACACTTCTGTAAATCTGACTAGTTGATCACATTCTGTGCAGAACAGGAAACACTGCAGGAGGTTGATTGACAGCTGTGGACACAGTCCCTCAGCCAATCAGGACACAGAACACAATGTTCACACAATACTAATAATAATACAATGATAAATAAATCTTATTATTTCATCTCATATGCAGAAATCTGTTGTAGAAGTAGATTGATAAGATCATTGATAAGGTTTATTTAATCAGACACTTTGCTGGAAATAAATAACAATACAGTTATAAAATGAACGTGTAATATAATAATATTATATATATATATATTAGATATAATTATATCTATGAGTCTATGGTGTCTGAACCATGTGATATTATAGAAGCTGATCTAATGATAATAAAACCTTAATAATTATCAGAGGTCAGATCCTGTGATTAAAACCAGTAAAATATATATTAGATATTATTATAGAAATAATAGTTTCACTATAACAATCTTTGTTCTGATGCAGTAAAAAAAATACATAAAAACTCCCAAACTGATGGAAATATCAGCAGCTAATTCAGGTCATGATGTTGAGCATACGTTTAGTTATTTTTCAAAATAAAACCTCATATTTCCTCTCTGAAAGTTTCCTGTTGGCTTGTTCTTTCCTGACAACCACCTGCACTCGTGTTTTATGGCGATGGGGTAACTGGGAAGAAGACGTGGTGTAAACACGTAAAGATGGTGTGTTTGTGGCCACAGAGTCACAGCGCAGGAAGCGTCAGAGTAAAGTCTCATTAAAGTCAGACGCTGCCCCGCGTCTGATTTACCGCACAACAACGATTATGCATGTTCACACTTTGATTAGAGCTGAAATCAACTAAGAAGAAGGTGAGAAGAAGAAGAAGAAGAAGAAGAAGAAGAAGAAGAAGAAGAAGAAGACTCCAGCAGTAGCAGTAGTGTGTAATGATGGTGATGATAATTATTATTCTTATTAATCATAATAATGAAAATAATAATGCAAAAAAGCCACAAAAGTAAAGATTTATTACTTTTCAAAATGAATGTGATAAAATCCATGCATCTAATAAAATATTGGTATTGTAATAATAATAATAATAAATTATAACAATATTGATAATCCTATGAATGTTATAAATGTTGAAAAATATAAGCAATCAGTATATTACTAATAAATGATACTACTCCTACTACTAGTAGTACTACTACTAATAATAATAATAAATGTAATATATTGTATGTATATTCATAAAAATACAAATTATGAATCTATATACTAATAATAATAATAATCATGATGATGATGATGATGATGAGAGGGTAAAATCAAAGACAATAATACTATTATATATATTTTATAGATAATTTACCTTCTATAACCTACAGCATGTGAAGGAGATCAGACAGGAAACAAATGAACAGTGAAGCCTGAATGTTCAGCTATAGACACGCAATGTGTGTGTGTGTGTGTGTGTGTGTGTGTGTGTGTGTGCGCTTTCACGTGCATTTTTTTGCAAGTCTTACCATATATTTTTCCCCCGTGAGTGTGTGTGTGTGTGTGTGTGTGTGTGTGTGTGCAGGTGTGTGTAGGCTACAAGATGTATGCATTCAAGCTGTGTGACAGAGCATATTATGATGAACAGCTCCCCCCAAATGACTGATTGTGTCTTGCTGCCGCTATAAATCACACACCCAGTGGCCCCTTCAACCACCTCCAGACACACACACACACGCGCACACACACACACACATTGAGGCACAAGCAGAAACATACAAACAGAAGTTTGTAACAAGCCCTCCACACACACACACACACACACATACACGTCCATGTCCACAAACACACACACACACACACACACACACACACACACACACACACACACACACACACACACACCTATGGTGTTGTGAGTGACGTGCTCTACCAGTGAGGGTCAAACACACTGTATCAGCTGAATCTCTGATGAACGTCTGTGTGTTTCTTGTTGTTGTACCTGATCCTTCATTAACTCCTTCATATTCTGGTCAACGTGAACTGAACGTTCTGTGTTTTTCTCCTGATAATCGTTCATTCTGGCTGAAACGCTGCTCTCTCGTAGTAGAACTTAGTTCCAGAGTGAGTCAGATTCCATTAGATCCTTCCAGGTTAAAAACCCAGCTAAAACTCCCAATAAACAGACCTTAACATGTAGCTGAAAACCAGCTGATCTGCAGCAGCTGTCATACCTGTCACACTAACAAATACGTCATAAAACACAGAGCAGCAGCCAGGAGCATGGAGGAAGGCAGCACCACAGCTATGAGCAATAACACCATGTGATGGAGAAGTCAGTGCTAGTTTCAAAGTATCATCCACATAATAGAGGAAATTAGTAAAATTTAACTAATGGGAGCATATAAAGAGTGAACAGTATTGGTCCAAACACAGAACCTTGTGGAACTCCACAACTTTTGTATTTAGAGGGTGTTACCTCAATACTAAACCCTGGTTGGATAAGGATTAAAAACTGGAGAAAAACATGAATCTGATGCACAGTTTAATGTTATAACTGATGAAATAAGTGCTGTCTCTAATTGAACCCTGACACTCACCGATGTGTTTCCCCTTCATGTGGTAGTAGAAGGAGACGCAGAACTGGACTCTGCCGGTCCCTTTGGGTCCTCTGACAGAGGTGACGTTGAACAGAGGAGACAACAGACGGGCTTTATCGCCCTGAACACGCGGCCGCGACGCCTCGATGTACATGTAGAAGCCTGAAGAAACAACACGGATTCATACATCAAACGTTGCACTTCGCACTATTGGTTATAAAAATTCTCGGTCTGTCAGCAAATATTTCTTCCAAAGAGATAAAACTCTTATATTTCCCCCAAAAAACTAAAAACAAATCTACTGAAAAACTGAATCTGCATCAGACTCCTCAGATTTATCTCATGACCCTTATTTGCAGGTAAAAACAAATTGGATTTCTGATCTTTAAATTGCAAAACTATATAATATTATGGGCTTGACAACTTCAAATAAAAGTGTGCAGATACCTTTAATTAAGGTTATGAGGAAATCTCCCTCTGAACATGTGTATGTGTGAATAAGAATTGACTTGAATCCAATGAAAAAATCTAAGTTGTAAAACCTGAAGATGTTTTAGTCTGTTTATCACTATAATTCTTTTATGTTGTGAGGCTGCATGCAGAGTGAACCTGTATTACAGGACACATCATAATATAATTATTTCCTCACCCTCTTTGGTTCCGCTGCGGTCCGTCTCTGGTCCCGTGTTGGCGGATCGTTTGGGGTTCTGGGTCAGGTGGTTCTGTCGTGTCCAATCGAACACGTCGCTTCGGTCTTGTGAGAAACCACAGATTCGCTCGTCCTCGAAACCACACACATGGTCTGAGGTGTGTGTGTGTGTGTGTGTGTGTGTGTGTGTGTGTGTGTTGGAGGGAAAAAAGACAAAGAAAACTGCATTAGATCAAGTAACATCATCAAAAAGTGTGTGAAAGAACATATAGATTTGTTTCCTCCGGCTTGAAGTGAACAGCATCTAAACGTCTGTGCAACAATCTCTTCAATCTACACTTCAAATGGGAAAATCAGACAATTACTGCTGAGTAGGTGCAGGAAGTAAAGTACGACGCAGGAAACAGAATTCTCTGTAAGTAAAGCGGATCCTGCATGTGGTGCATCATCCTGCTGATTTCACCCCTACGTGCAGAAAATGTAAATGAAAAAAGCAACTGTGAAATAGAAAAATAATAAACTGTTAGAATCTTTCTGTCATTGAACGTGTTGAGGAACTGGGATCAGAATCATTTAAACCAGCATCAGAAACACAGGTGAATTACTGAGTCTGTGAAACACTAACACAGATAGGGGGGGGTTGACCTCGGGGAACATGCTTTTTATTATTTTACTGTCCTAGAATAAAGTGTAATTGCACCTCCACTACATCAGGGGGCAGCAGCGCTCTCATTGTCAGAGTGTGCAGGGAGCATACATGGAAGTTGGTCCATATTTCTTTCTTTTTTATTCTCCTATATGTTGATAAGGACACAGTGTTATGCAGAGGTTCTTATAACGTTTTCTTCTTCCATAGGGGACGCAACAGAAAATACTTGAGAAGCACTGAACTAACACTACTTAAATATTAATAATAATAATAATTACCTGAGGACTAAGGGTTAACATGGTGTTTCATATCAAAACGTGCAGAACAATCCCAGTAATGGTGTAAAAAAACAACGTATATTTGTCTTGGAGCATTGTTTGAACAGATAATTCATCTCTAAAGATGGAAACTGAAATCCTTTTTTCGTGTATCTCTGTGCAAACACACATTTATAGTAAATATAGTATATGTTTTGTTGATAATAAATGTCAGGAAGAAATGAAAACTCTGTATTCACCAAATGTTCGAGGAAGTAAATGAGACTGAAATGGGGCTCGATATTTACTTCATATTGACTTCATATTGCATACACAGCTTCCTGTGGTTTGTGCAAATGAAAAATGAACATTACAACATTTTTTTCAGTCCAATACTTTGTGTGTGAGCACACACTCAGGAAAAAACACTGCAAATGTGTTCGAAGTCTTTACGTGAACACACAGAAGAGTTTTCAGCAGAGAGGAGAAGGTCCTGATATGTTTTATTAAGAAGCTCCAGTGAGAAGCTGAGTTTTCTCTGCAGAACTTTGGTTGGTTTCTCCTCTCGGTTTCATTTCTCTGAACAAAACAAAAAAAATGCACAGTGAACCTAAAGAGTGATTTTTTTCTGTGTTTATTTTGCTCTGCTGTAAATCACTTTACGAGTTCCTCCTTAAACGTTCTCCAGCAGCAAAACCTCATCTGGTCCCAAAATTCTTTAAGTGGTGAAGAGGTTTGTTTCCTGATTCATGAGTTGATGTGATTTACAAGACAAACTCTCGAAGTTTGAGCTGAAAAAAAAACCTCAGGGGGAACTCGGTTTTCTTTCTGACTGAAAAGCAGAAAAGTGTAGAAAGCGAGTCGAGGGAAAAAGCAGAAGTTTAGCAACTAATTTAGCCGACAGCAAACAGGCCTCAGGTCTGAGAACGCCTCAGGAATGTCAATGTTCTGCATGGTCGGAAGCTGCAGCCTGACGCTGTGTTTGCTCTTGTTTCCTCACATGATTCAGAGTAAAGTTACTATCAGCCTTTATCACATTTGACATTTAAATGAAAAAAGAAGAATCCTGGTCACTGGTCATGAAATTGAAATTTACGTGAATGTTAAAGTCAAACTGGCTCAGTCCGTTTGGAGCATTTTATGTTAGAAAAATCTGGGTTTTGTGCTGTTTGATGCAACGTGTCTGTAAAAGAATGATGGATTTTAAATAGTTAATCGCCCTAGAATATAAAACTAGTTGATATCATGTGTTTTTAATATTTAAAGTATTTTTAGGATTACACTACAGGACAGTTCTAACTGGGGTTTATTCTGCAGTTCCTCTTTCTCTGTCTGTGCAGCAGCGCTGTGTCATGAAAGTGGAGTTTGGTTGTTTTAACATTATTAGCTGCTGGAACCTCGTTGGTCCAGATGTTGCTGCAGTTGTTCGTCTTTCTCCTCCTCCTCCTCCTCCTCCTCCTCTGCCTGTTTCTGTTTCATCTCCAGATGATGATGAGCAGCTCTGCTGTTTATTCCCTGTTAAATTTACACCTCTGTGTCCCCATCTGTCTCTACGTGTTTTAAACAGAGTGGATCCACATTATGACATGAGACACGTCCAAGCAGGATAAATAACGTCTGAACATCCTCCTTCATCTGTTTCATGGTCGTCTGATCCCTCAGGACAAGAAAACCCACAGAGCTCTGCTTCTGTCTATAATGTAACAGTGGACGCTTTGTTAAACCTGGTTTTGGTCCTCACAGCGTCTGGACATCAGAGAATCACTAAATAAATGAGGGAGTCTCTCCAGATGTGTCCGAGCTGCTGCTGGACACACACACACACACACACACACACACTGCTGCAGATGTGTGAGGCTGGCATCCCCCGTGGGACGGTGTGTGTGTGTGTGTGTGTGTGTGTGTGTGTGTGTGTGTGTGTGTGTGTGTGTGTGTATGTGTGTGTGTGTGTGTGTGTGTGTGTGTATGTGTGTGTGTGTGTGTGTGTGTGTGTGTGTGTGTGTGTGTGTATGTGTGTGTGTGTGTGTGTGTGTGTGTGTTCCTCGTCTCAGAGCTAATCTATTACTATTCACGCCGCGCTCCACCACTCGCTCCTTTCAATTTGCTCTGTTGTTCTCTCAGTCTGTTCCAATCTGCTGTTGTTTTAATTGCCTCGTCCTGGAGGAGCCAGGAAATAAAAATAAAACGCTGCACGGCACTTAATGAAGAAAGAGACAGGATGGAGGGATGGAGGGATGGAGGGAGGGATGGAGGGATGGAGGGATGGATGGATGGAGGGATGGAGGGATGGATGGATGGATGAAGGGATGGGTGGAGGGATGGATGGATGGATGGAGGGATGGGTGGGTGGAGGGATGGGTGGATGGATGGATGGATGGATGGATGGATGGATGGATGGAGGGATGGGTGGGTGGAGGGATGGGTGGAGGGATGGATGGAGGGATGGAGGGATGGATCGATGAAGGGATGGATGGAGGGATGGATGGATGGATGGATGGATGGATGGAGGGATGGAGGGATGGATGGAGGGATGGAGGGCTGGATGGAGGGATGGATCGATGAAGGGATGGATGGAGGGATGGAGGGATGGATGGATGGAGGGATAGAGGGATGGAGGGATGGATGGAGGGATGGATGGATGGAGGGATGGATGGAGGGATGGAGGGATGGAGGGATGGATGGAGGGATGGAGGGATGGATGGAGGGATGGAGGGATGGATGGATGGATGGAGGGATGGAGGGATGGATGGATGGATGGAGGGATGGATCGATGAAGGGATGGATGGAGGGATGGATGGATGGAGGGATGGAGGGATGGATGGATGGATGGAGGAATGGATGGAGGGGTGGATGGATGGAGGGATGGAGGGATGGAGGGATGGAGGGATGGATGGAGGGATGGATGGAGGGATGAATGAATGGATGAAGGGAAGGATGGATGGATGGATGGATGGATGGAGGGATGGATGGAGGGATGGATGGATGGATGGAGGAATGGATGGAGGGGTGGATGGAGGGATGGATGGATGGATGGATGGAGGGATGGAGGGATGGAGGGATGGAGGGATGGATGGAGGGATGGATGGAGGGATGGATGGATGGATGGATGGAGGGATGGAGGGATGAAGGGATGGATGGAGGAATGGATGGAGGGGTGGATGGAGGGATGGATGGATGGATGGATGGAGGGATGGAGGGATGGAGGGATGGAGGGAGGGATGGATGGAGGGATGAATGGATGGATGGAGGGATGGAGGGATGGAGGGATGGAGGGGTGAATGGAGGGATGGATGGATGGAGGGATAGAGGGATGGAGGGATGGAGGGATGGAGGGATGGATGGATGGAGGGATGGAGGGATGGATGGAGGGATGGAGGGATGGAGGGATGGATGGAGGGATGGATGAATGGATGGAGGGATGGAGGGATGGATGGATGAAGGGATGGATGGAGGGATGGAGGGATGGATGGATGAAGGGATGGATGGAGGGATGGAGGGATGGATGGATGGAGGGATAGAGGGATGGAGGGATGGAGGGATGGAGGGATGGATGGAGGAATGATGAGAGGATAGAGAGAGAAGTAGATAGAGACTCAGATCAACATATATATATATTTATATGTATATTGTTGTCATCTGGAATATTTTAACCTATTGTAGTTAAAATATGAGGACTAAACCTATTTTAGTGTTTTACAAATAAAAATAAAATAACATCAAAATATTATTAAACTAAACTCTTAAAACTCAAAGTTTACCCCAGATACTGAGTTTAACTTTTCATTTGGTGAAAATTTTCCAAAATCCTGAATAAAAGTCAACCTTTGTTTATGAGACAATGATGTTCACATGTCAAATGTCCATGAGCTAAAAGGACTGGTCATGTGACCTCAGAAATTGTATGTCCTTCAAAATAAAAGCCTCCTTTTCACACCTAACTGTAGAAACATAGATTTTCCTTAATCTATGTTTTGAAAAGTAGAGGGAAAAAGCACTATGCAATGGAGTAATAGTAAACGCTAATGCATACATGTCAATGATATATAGACGTCTGCTTGTATTTGCGTTCCACAGCTTTATTGCTAGCTTTGCTGGAGTGAAGTGTGTGAGCTCTTCATCCACCACAGTTCTCAGCCTTCACTGTATTTTCTAAAGCCTTCAGACGATTCACATGACCCCGGCCGCTCCTGTATCCTCCAATCGTGACCACTCTTTCATTTCAAATGTCATGGACCGGCTTCCCTTTACACGGTCTGATGCCTGCAGCCATCACATGCTGCTCACATCCTGATTTAATAAAAGCCCAGGACGCCTCCTGGAAAACACCGCCTCGACAAACTTGTGCTGAAATCGCTTGCGGCGTTGAAGCTAAAATTTTCCTCGCAGTAAAAATTCAACTTTCCCTTCTGAATTTTCCTGTCCTGTCATCCATCAAGTCACAACAACAAGTTCCGGATGGTGAAGGGTGGAAATGTTCAAAGAAGAGTCTCACCTGAGGGTCTGATGTAGGTGTAGGCTGCAGGAAAAACAACAGGAACATGAATTATTATTCAGATATGAACTCATCCATCATTGTATGACTTAAGTACGTCATGTTAGGGCTAACTACCATATTATCACGACTATAAGGCCACATCAAAGACTTATATTTCCTTCTAAATGTGTGGTGAGTTTAAGACATAAGTCAGGTGGTACGAGTTGGAGGAAAGACTGGATCAATGGATCACAGAGCAAAGACTGGATCAGTGGATCACAGAGCAGAGACTGGATCAGTGGATCACAGAGCAGAGACTGGATCAGTGGATCACAGAGCAGAGACTGGATCAGTGGATCACAGAGCAAAGACTAGACATATCTATGTGTGTATATATCTATGTGTGTGTATATCTATGTGTATATATCTATGTGTGTATATATCTATGTGTGTGTATATCTATGTGTGTGTATATCTATGTGTATATATCTATGTGTGTATATATCTATGTGTGTGTATATCTATGTGTGTGTATATCTATGTGTATATATCTATGTGTGTATATATCTATGTGTGTGTATATCTATGTGTGTATATATCTATGTGTATATATCTATGTGTGTATATCTATGTGTGTATATATCTATGTGTGTATATATCTATGTGTATATATCTATGTGTGTACATCTATGTGTGTATATATCTATGTGTATATATATCTATGTGTATATATCCATGTGTATATATCTATGTGTGTATATATCTATGTGTGTATATCTATGTGTATATATCTATGTGTGTATATATCTATGTGAGTATATATCTATGTGTGTATATATCTATGTGTGTGTATATCTATGTGTATATATCTATGTGTGTATATATCTATGTGTGTGTATATCTATGTGTGTATATATCTATGTGTATATATCTATGTGTATATATCTATGTGTGTACATCTATGTGTGTATATCTATGTGTATATATATCTATGTGTATATATCCATATGTATATATCTATGTGTGTATATATCTATGTGTGTGTATATCTATGTGTGTATATATCTATGTGTATATATCTATGTGTGTATATCTATGTGTGTATATATCTATGTGTGTATATATCTATGTGTATATATCTATGTGTGTACATCTATGTGTGTATATATCTATGTGTATATATATCTATGTGTATATATCCATGTGTATATATCTATGTGTGTATATATCTATGTGTGTATATCTATGTGTATATATCTATGTGTGTATATATCTATGTGAGTATATATCTATGTGTGTATATATCTATGTGTGTGTATATCTATGTGTATATATCTATGTGTGTATATATCTATGTGTGTGTATATCTATGTGTGTATATATCTATGTGTATATATCTATGTGTATATATCTATGTGTGTACATCTATGTGTGTATATCTATGTGTATATATATCTATGTGTATATATCCATATGTATATATCTATGTGTGTATATATCTATGTGTGTGTATATCTATGTGTGTATATATCTATGTGTATATATCTATGTGTGTATATCTATGTGTGTATATATCTATGTGTGTATATATCTATGTGTATATATCTATGTGTGTACATCTATGTGTGTATATATCTATGTGTGTATATCTATGTGTATATATATCTATGTGTATATATCCATGTGTATATATCTATGTGTGTATATATCTATGTGTGTATATCTATGTGTATATATCTATGTGAGTATATATCTATGTGTGTATATATCTATGTGTGTGTATATCTATGTGTATATATCTATGTGTGTATATATCTATGTGTGTGTATATCTATGTGTGTGTATATCTATGTGTATATATCTATGTGTGTATATATCTATGTGTGTGTATATCTATGTGTGTATATATCTATGTGTATATATCTATGTGTGTGTATATCTATGTGTGTGTATATCTATGTGTATATATCTATGTGTGTATATATCTATGTGTGTGTATATCTATGTGTGTATATATCTATGTGTATATATCTATGTGTGTATATCTATGTGTGTATATATCTATGTGTGTATATATCTATGTGTATATATCTATGTGTGTACATCTATGTGTGTATATATCTATGTGTATATATATCTATGTGTATATATCCATGTGTATATATCTATGTGTGTATATATCTATGTGTGTATATCTATGTGTATATATCTATGTGTGTATATATCTATGTGAGTATATATCTATGTGTGTATATATCTATGTGTGTGTATATCTATGTGTATATATCTATGTGTGTATATATCTATGTGTGTGTATATCTATGTGTGTATATATCTATGTGTATATATCTATGTGTATATATCTATGTGTGTACATCTATGTGTGTATATCTATGTGTATATATATCTATGTGTATATATCCATATGTATATATCTATGTGTGTATATATCTATGTGTGTGTATATCTATGTGTGTATATATCTATGTGTATATATCTATGTGTGTATATCTATGTGTGTATATATCTATGTGTGTATATATCTATGTGTATATATCTATGTGTGTACATCTATGTGTGTATATATCTATGTGTATATATATCTATGTGTATATATCCATGTGTATATATCTATGTGTGTATATATCTATGTGTGTATATCTATGTGTATATATCTATGTGTGTATATATCTATGTGAGTATATATCTATGTGTGTATATATCTATGTGTGTGTATATCTATGTGTATATATCTATGTGTGTATATATCTATGTGTGTGTATATCTATGTGTGTATATATCTATGTGTATATATCTATGTGTATATATCTATGTGTGTACATCTATGTGTGTATATCTATGTGTATATATATCTATGTGTATATATCCATATGTATATATCTATGTGTGTATATATCTATGTGTGTGTATATCTATGTGTGTATATATCTATGTGTATATATCTATGTGTGTATATCTATGTGTGTATATATCTATGTGTGTATATATCTATGTGTATATATCTATGTGTGTACATCTATGTGTGTATATATCTATGTGTGTATATCTATGTGTATATATATCTATGTGTATATATCCATGTGTATATATCTATGTGTGTATATATCTATGTGTGTATATCTATGTGTATATATCTATGTGAGTATATATCTATGTGTGTATATATCTATGTGTGTGTATATCTATGTGTATATATCTATGTGTGTATATATCTATGTGTGTGTATATCTATGTGTGTATATATCTATGTGTATATATCTATGTGTGTACATCTATGTGTGTATATATCTATGTGTGTATATCTATGTGTATATATATCTATGTGTATATATCCATGTGTATATATCTATGTGTGTATATATCTATGTGTGTGTATATCTATGTGTGTATATATCTATGTGTATATATCTATGTGTGTATATCTATGTGTGTATATAACTATGTGTGTATATCTATGTGTGTATATCTATGTGTGTATATCTATGTGTGTATATATCTATGTGTATATATCTATGTGTGTACATCTATGTGTGTATATATCTATGTGTGTATATATCTATGTGTGTATATATCTATGTGTATATATCTATGTGTATATATCTATGTGTGTATATATCTATGTGTGTATATATCTATGTGTGTATATATCTATGTGTATATATCTATGTGTGTACATCTATGTGTGTATATATCTATGTGTGTATATATATCTATGTGTATATATCTATGTGTGTATATATCTATGTGTATATATCTATGTGTGTATATATCTATGTGTGTATATATCTATGTGTGTATATCTATGTGTATATATATATCTATGTGTATATATCTATGTGTGTATATATCTATGTGTATATATCTATGTGTATATATCTATGTGTGTATATATCTGTGTATATATCTGTGAGTGTATATATCTATGTGTATATATCTATGTGTGTATATATCTATGTGTGTATATCTATGTGTGTATATCTATGTGTATATATCTATGTGTATATGTCTATGTGTGTATATATCTATGTGTGTATATATCTATGTGTGTATATATCTATGTGTGTATATATCTATGTGTATATATATCTATGTGTATATATCTATGTGTATATATCTATGTGTATATGTCTATGTGTGTATATATCTATGTGTGTATATATCTATGTGTGTATATATCTATGTGTGTATATATCTATGTGTGTATATATCTATGTGTATATATCTATGTGTATATGTCTATGTGTGTATATATCTATGTGTGTATATATCTATGTGTGTATATATCTATGTGTGTATATATCTATGTGTATATATATCTATGTGTATATATCTATGTGTGTATATATCTATGTGTGTATATCTATGTGTATATATCTATGTGTGTATATATCTATGTGTGTATATATCTATGTGTGTATATATCTATGTGTGTATATATCTATGTGTATATATCTATGTGTGTATATATCTATGTGTATATATCTATGTGTATATATCTATGTGTGTATATATCTATGTGTGTATATATCTGTGTATATATCTGTGAGTGTATATATCTATGTGTATATATCTATGTGTATATATCTATGTGTATATATCTATGTGTGTATATATCTATGTGTCTATCTTTTATTATGGAGCCTTATGATCCTGTAAATACAGTAATGACTATTAGGATAGTTGATTCATCTATTACTTGTTTAGTTATGAAATATATAAAATTTTGAAAATCATTGTTTCCCAACATTGAAGATTAAACCTAAAATGTCTTTTTATGTCCAGAAAATGTTCCACCTTCCTGATTTCTTATTTTTTTGCATGTTTTTCAGACTGAGATGTTTCAGATCATTAAATAAAGGGAAAACGAGTGAACACATAATTCAGTTAAATAGGATGAAGCCTGACAAAGGGAAGTTGACCAAAAGATAGACATCACTGGGATCTAAAAAGGTAATTGAGATCTATCACCTGGACACAGGTTATGAAGCCTTTGTTAGCTTTGTGACTCCAGTGAAGCACAGTGAGAAACATTATCCACAAATAGTCAGAAAACATGGAACAGCCGTGGCCAAAACTAACCAGAGTTACTCCAAATTAGAGAAGTGACAAATCCAACAACATCCAAAGATCTGCAGGATGTGATCATGTCTTCACCTTATACATGGAGTTATGAACAGGAGTCATAAAGCGCAATAAAGAAGAAAATAAGAATATAAGACATCAGGAAGCTGGAACCAGTGAATTTGGACATTCTCTTTAAAAAAAATGATTAAAATGGATTTATCAATTATCGAAACTGAATAATGTGATAGTTGGTAGTTGATAGTTTATCAAACTGATCTAACTTTACATTTCAAAATGGTGGAAGTCAATAGACAAACATCTTTGTCTCTGGTATTCTGGACCAATCGTTGCTTCTCTACTCGTGAATCTATGAACACGTTGAGGTGTGGTGGTTTTACTAGAACTCACGCTCTGAGTACTGGATGATGCGGCTGACGTAGTCCCCGGTGCTGTAGGTGGTGATGGGGGCCAGCCGGACCTCGTAGGACAGCGGGATCCTCAGGTCCGTTATGGCGTGAGATATCAACACGCCTTTCTCTGGCTCCTTCCCCTTCAGGTCGATCTGCTTCGTCATCAGGTTCTGTTTGTTCTAGAACACACACACACACACACACACACACACACACACACACACACACACACACACACACACACACACACGGTGTAATGTAACCATGTACATTTACTCTAGTACTGTACATAACCTTCTACTGCATAGTGTTGTTATACGGCAGCATTTACTTAATATATTCATTTTTCTATAAAGTTGTCATATAAAACGTTTTTACAGTTAGGTGTGAAAAAGGGGGCTTTTATTTTGAAGGACATCCAATTCATGAGGTCACATTTATTATTATTATTTTTATTTAATGTTATTCTTTCTAATAGGCTAATTAATTCATTTCCATATGGCAACAAGATGCAAATATGCAAAATTCCTAATGAGTCTTTAGGTTTTACAGTCTGTATAATAATTGCAGTTTCATGATGATTACTTTTAATTTTTACTCAAGTAACTTTAAAATTCAGAGCCTTTACTTCTATAAAATCACTATGAGCTTTCAGCCTCAAAAACACTGGTCTACATAGTCTGTGAGTCACATTCTGACCTCTGCATTAATGGTCTCTAACATGGTTGTGGGTTTGGGATCATTATCACAGCCTCAGACCAGCACGTTTTACACCAGATGTAATGGGACACAAACCTTCCAGAAAGCAGAGTTTTTTCCCAAAGGTCCTAGGTAGCCATCCAGATGTTTCTTAGCTAAATAAAGAGTCCTAATGAGACTCCTTCGTACAGACATGTCAGCCCAGTGTGTTTCTTCTGGTGGAGCCATGAACACTGACTGGGCCTGCAGCTCTTTGGATGCTCTTTTTTTATTTTGACCTCTAGGATGAGTCATTTCTGATCTTTTATGGTCATTTTGGAGTCGGTCTGATCCATGTTTTCACCATTTGTGGACAACAGGTCAGGTGATTCACTGGATCCTCAAGCTTCACAAATGGCTTCATAACCTGTTTCTAGGATGATAGACCTCAATTAGTTGCTTTCTCATTTGTCAATGAATTTTCTGGTGTTGGTTTATTTTCAATTTGTCAAGTAGGTCCTATTTTTTTACTCGATCAAAGGAGTACATCCACCACTGCTTTCACTTTATATGAATTACTTCCATCCAGTGCAGCTCCCACATAAAACTGAGCAGAGCAGAAAAGATCTGAAAGAAAATCCTGTCATCAGTTCACTTAAAAATATTTTCAGAACCTGATTTTCATGCCTGGTGGATGGAGAAACGTCAAGAAACAAGAAAAGTCCTCACTGGGAGAAAATAACGGTCTGTGAGTCTCTGTATCTTATTATTGGGATTCTCATTTGCATGTTTCCTCACATTTGCATTAATTGCCGGTAACGTTAGTTATGGGCAGGGCGCCCTTTCTGGGCATAAAACCAGCCGACCTGGACCTGGACCTGGATCTGGATCTGGATCGTACCTGTCTTGGACTGCGTTATGGGTTCAGTTTTGTCTTTTAGCCAAAACAAACCATTACTAGAATAATTTGTGAGAATCTGCTCTCACTAAATGCTTTAAAAGGTCAGGGAGGTTTTGTTGTTTTTAGTTTTATATAACCGGTAAAATTATACGTATTTACAGGACCATAAGGCTCCGTACGAAAAGACTCAGTCTGAGTTCTGTGTGTCATTACTGTATTTAACACACACATAAGGAACCTAACTATAGGGGAGGGTTTATATACACACATAGATATATACACATAGATATATACACACAACGATATATACACACATAGATATATACACATAGATATATATACACATAGATATACACACATAGATATATACACATAGATATACACACATAGATATACACACATAGATATATACACATAGATATATACACATAGATATATACACATAGATATATACACACATAGATATACACACATAGATATATACACATAGATATATACACATAGATATATACAGAAATAGAGCAGGAGCTAAACTGAGTTTGTTTGTGCTTTATTTAAGTATTGATTACAAAGTACTAACATTTTTAATCATCATGGTAAAACACACGGATAAAACAAGCACACAAGTGTGTGTATTTAAAAATAGAGCGGGGTAATGTCATCAATCAAACCATCAAAGTCCTCATCCTCTGTTTCTGATTCCAACAGCAGCTAAATCTCCATCAAACATGCCAGCTTCACTTTCTTCACCATCAGAGTCACTTTCCTCTAAATGATGCGTTATAATCCGCTGGAAGTTGCTGTGCTACCGTAGTCCTGGTCTGGATGGAGAAATGGCACCGAAACAAAAGCACCAAGACGGAAATGTTCAATTTTCATTTCTTCTGCTGCTTTACTGCTTTTAGTCGAATGGTGACCATAGGAACGCTTCTCCCACTGGTTCTTTACTCTGTGATCCACTGATCCAGTCTCTGCTCTGTGATCCACTGATCCAGTCTCTGCTCTGTGATCCACTGATCCAGTCTTTCCTCCAACTCGTACCACCTGTCTTATGTCTTAAACTCAGCTGTGTAGCTGATTTCCTTCAGTTTAAACTGTGCTTTATCAGCGTGTCTCTTTACCATTTTCAGGTTGTTAAAACAACGATGTTCTGCATAACGCACATCCCCGTTATTTTATCTTATCTTATAGACTTTAATGTGGCCTTATAGTCGTGAAACTATGGTATAGGTATTGCTACCATCGACCTGAACCTGGATAATAACATTTCTTTAATAACATCAGAGACATATTTCTCTCACCTCGCTCCGTCTATGATGGAACATTACATAACCAACAGCATTACATTAAATCCCCTAAAAAACTTGATTAAATTGTGAAACGGTCCAGCGTGACACTGAGAGATGAGGATGGTTCAGGTTAATCCAGTCCAATTGTTGTCTCCCGGCAGTGTTTTTTTTTCTTTTACAAAGAAGGTGTGTTTTTTGTCCTCGTGTTATTCCGCCCACGAAGAGAAGAACCATTAGCTGTGAATCTGCCTCTGATCCCAGACACTTAAAGACCGACAGCGAGCTCAATCTAATGCATTAGGTCAGCCACTCCACCATAACACCTCAGTACACCCACAGCATCATTAGCAGGTAATGCATGCAGCTCAGAGAGAGAGTGTGTGAGTGTGTGTGTGAGTGTGTTTGTGTGTGTGTGTGTGTGTGTGAGTGTGAGTGTGTGTGTGTGAGTGTGTGTGTGTGTGTGAGTGAGTGTGTGTGTGGTAAACTTATATAGTGCCGAGCTTTTATACAGTGAGCAAGTGGATTATACAAGTTTGAGGACAATGTAACACACACACACACACACACACACACACACACACACACACACACACACACACACACACACACACACACACACACACACACACACACACACTCCAGAATGTGTTGGTCTATTTATTGGATTTATTGACACTTTCAATGTCAATTATCCCAGATTTTGGGCTGTGTAAGTTAATAGAAGCTTCTTTCCAGCATCGTATCACATTTCTTACTTGTTCTTTATCATATTAAACTATAACAGGTAGAATTTCAACAAACAACATCCAGATATAAATCAGACATGGTGTGTTTGGTTCTACAGCCTCATTCACGCTGGATGTAAAGTTGGAAAAAAAACAGGATTGTCTCAATCAACACAGAAATACAGAATGGGATTAAACTACTTAAATTTGCTCAATACTCAATACTATATATATATATATATATATTCATGGCTCAGTGACAAATCGTGTTTGACAGGATGAGAAAGTCAAAACAATTTTAAATACAGTTTTAAGGATCATTCATTAGGTTTTAAAACGTACATTTTTTGTTCCTGTTGCTTTTTGACGAGAATATTTGATAAATTCGTCACTGGTGAAACTGACCAGAAACTTTAGTACTTTTACCATTTTATGTGCATTTGAAGAGCATTGTTTAAAGGCCTGGTCAAACATTAACATTAACACAGTGATATTTAGACTGAGTTACTCTGGAATCCACTGAGCTGCTGAGAAAATGATTTTTTGATTGTTCCAAAAGCAAAAAACAAACTGTCCGAACATGCTGACCTTCAGTTTGTTCTCTCTGTTCTGTTTTAATCAATCAAGGCTTTTTCTGTTTGCTGCTTGTTCCCTCTTATTAAACCACATGATTGTTCATTTCTTTCACTGCACTGTGAATTTAATTCTGGGTTTATCTGTTGCGTTTCAGCATTTTCTTCTCCTTTAATTCTTTAACGACTGCATTAAAACGTCCTTTTTTAACGTGCATCTTTTGCATGATGATGTTCTTTCTAGAGGCCTTTGGCCTCGTTGCTGAAATGTTTTATACAAATAAACCTGTTGGCTTCTTCCTCTCAACAAACCAGCAGACTCACACATCACCATGCTGCTATCGTACTTTACATGGTGGTGGTTACACTGCAGAATGAATTGTGGCCTTTTAACACCCACTTACACTCACATTCATCCATATAAACATTTACACACTGCTCATACAGCGGATGCGTGAATATGTGGAAGAAAGCAGCAAAGAAAAGCTGTGCTCATGTAATATGCATGGAGTGTGTGTGTGTGTGTGTGTGTGTGTGTGTGTGTGTGTGTGTGTGTGTGTGTGTGTGTGTGTGTGTGTGTGTGTGTGTGTTAATGACGCCGTGGAACCTGAGCTACAGAAGGAAGTGGAATGAGCTTTCTGGAGTGGACATGGTCTTTGTGTGGACACACACACTCACACACACTTGATTTGGTCATTTATTTCAGCGTGTGGGAGGGAGACGACAGGAAAAAAATGACTAGACACACACACACACACACACACACACACACACACACACACACACACACACACACACACACACACACACACACAGGATCAATGAGGTGCTGAAGTGTGACTCGGAGGATTTCAGCTGCTCCACCACAGGTGAAAGAGAACATACTGTGTGTGTGTGTGTGTGTGTGTGTGTGTGTGTGTGTGTGTGTGTGTGTGTGTGTGTGTGTGTGTGTGTTTGTGTGTGTGTGTGTGTGTGTGTGTGTGTGTGACATGTAGAGACCAGAGTGGGATTCTCGAGTCTCGTGTGATTGACGTATTTAAAGAGGCAGAGTTGAGGTTGGTTGATAGATTGATATAGAAGTCCATCTATGTCCTGTCTCTTCAAACACTGGTAGGAGTGTGAGGTTAATTATCATCTATTAATGAATCACTTTAACAACTGATCCAACAGTGCATTGATATTAAGTGTGTGTGTGTGTGTGTGTGTGTGTGTGTGTTAGTGTGTGTGTGTGTGTGTGTGTGTGTGTGTGTGTGTTCTTATATTCTAGCAGCTGGCACTGCAGTAAAACCCTGTAAATAACAGTACTTCAGGCTTTTTTAAGGTTAAAATAAAAGTTACCTATAAATAAACAATTAGATTTCTAGAAAAATAATAATAGATATGATGAAAATAATAAGGCTTAATTTGCACTAATGTACTGTACATAATTTTATGTAAAATGTAAAATGCACATTTCCTGTAATTTCTACTGCATATTAATCTATGTCTGATGTAGTAAAATCTTTGCTTCATCCTTTAATAGATGTATAAAAAGGTTTATAATTACATACAGTATTTAATATGACTTATTTTTATGTTTCTTTTTTTTTAAAAATTAGATATTAGATATATATTTAGTAGAAAATACAGTTTTACAGCGTATAAATATATGTATATGGTGAACTGTGTGTGTGTGCATACAGTTGTCTAGACTGTGACAGTAAATTATTCACCTGTTTGATTTAATGTACAAGCCTAATTCATCATGAATATCTTTAATTTCTAATATATATGATAATCAGGATGTGTTTGTACGACAGAAGCTACGTTTCTGATGTGAAGCACAAAACCACGGAACAACACGACGGTTCACGTGAGAAGAGACGAAAAACAAACAGTTGGTTTAAAACACTGTTCAGAGTAATGACGTTTATCAGCAGGTAAATAGAACCAGAATAAAGACAGAGGACTCAGCATTTAAACTTCACCAACCTCAAACTAGATATGACTTTTACCAGTATATATATATATATATATATATATATATATATATATATATATATATATATATATATATATATATATATGTTCTTTCTGTTTCACAACATTTATCCAACAGCTTCAGTTACTTTGCAAATACAGATTTTAATAATTTAATTATTCTTATTCTCTAATATTCTATTCAATTATTTCTTGTTTTTTTATTTTTGTATTTCCTTTGCACTTAACAATAAAAGTTTAGGTTTAAAAACAAAAATCCTGATCCAGTATTACTATACTATATATACCATTTTTGTTATATTCCTGTTGTTTTGTTCCAAACTCAAAGGTGATGATGAGTAAAACGTTTCCAGAACATTCTTAGAACATCGTGGGAAGATCATCAAACACCATCAGAAACCAGTAATAATTAGTTTACCCTTACGAAAATTAACCATGGCTTTACCATGGGAAATACCGTGGTTTTACCATGGTTTTTTGGGTCATGGTTTACCATGGTTTTTTTGTGGTAACCATGGTTATACTATGGTTTTTATGTAGTAACCATGGTTCTACCATGGTTTTTGGAAGTACCATGAACCAACCATAGTAATACTATGGTATCCAAAAACCATGGTAGAACCATGGTTACTACATAAAAACCATAGTATAACCATGGTTACCACAAAAAAAACCATGGTTAACCATGGTTACCCAAAAAACCATGGTAAAACCACGGTATTTCCCATGGTAAAGCCATGGTTAATTTTCGTAAGGGTAGTGGTGCTAACAGTGATGTGTGAGCAGGAGAATGAGCTGAGGTCCTGCCCCCCCAGGGTCTGCCGGCCCCCCAGGGTCTGCCGGCCCCCCAGGGTCTGCCGGCCCCCCAGGGACCCCCACATACCTAACAGTGGAGAGGACGCTGAGATTCTGTTTTCTTTCTTTGCATCTTATTTCTCTCTCTCCCTCTCTCACCTTCTCTTTTTGTTGCTCTCTATAGTTCAGGTTTTATTACGACGTTTTAGTCCTAAACTGCCACTTAGAGCAAGTCATTACTCCAACAACTCGCAGCAAGTGTTTAGCTGCTCATTCAGCCGACGCTAAAGCCTGGTTTAAAACACAACACCTGGGGGGTCGAATAAAGAGATGGAGAAACTAAGGAAGGAATAGTAGGAAATCTACACAGAGAAGGTGATGTCTGATGGTGACACACACACACACACACACACACACACACACACACACACACACACACACACACACACACACACACACACACACACACACACACACAACATCCAGTTAGGTGTGAAAAGAGGGCTTTTATTTTGAAGGACATACAGTGTATGAGGTCACATGACCAGTCCCTTTAGCTCATGTGAACATCATTGTTAGCATCAATAAAGGTAAATAAAAGACTTTTATTCAGGATTTTAATATTTTAAACAGAACATATGTTATTTTATATTCTATATTTTATTATCCATCCATCCATTGTCTATCCCGCTTATTCCCTTTCGGGGTCGCAGGGGTCTGCTGGAGCCTATCCCAGCGCGTTAAGGCGAGAGGCAGGGATACACCCCAGATGGTCGCCAGCCAATCGTGGGGCACACACACCATTCACACACCATTCACTCTCACACTCACACCTATGGGCAATTTAGAGTTTACCAATTAACCTGAGCATGTTTTTTGTATTGTGGGAGGAAACCGGAGTACCCGGTGAAAACCCACGCAGACACGGGGAGAACATGCAAACTCCACACAGAAAGGCCCCAGACCCAGGCCCAAGGCGGTCTTGAACCTGCGACCTTCTTGCTGTGAGGCAACAGTGCTACCCACCGCACCACCGTGTCGCCCTATATTTTATTAAATGATGATTATTATTATTTTTGTTATTTTCCTTTGTACTTAACATTAAAAGTGAAGGTTGAAAGACAAATATTCTGACGCAGTATTACCATAGACTATTGACTTTTATTCAGGATTTTAATATTTTAAACAGAACATATGTTATTTTATATTCTATGTTTTATTAAGTATTACTATAGACTATTGACTTTTATTCAGGATTTTGGGAAATTCTCCACAAATACAAAAATGGAACTCACTATCTGGGGTAAGAAAACGTTAAGTTTTAAGACTTTAGTTTAATACAATTTTGATGTTATAATTTTCATTTCAATCACACCTGATTCATTTTTTTTTTCTAAAATAGATTTGTTTCTATACGGCAACAATAGGCAAATATCTGAAATTCTCATTTTAACAACTTCATGTTTGAAACTATATATATATATATATATATATATATATATATATATAGTTTAGGACATTTTAAATATTAACAAAGAAGCAATATTTGATGCAATAGAGGTTAAATGGTTAAAATAAAACCAGAAGATCAGATGTTAAATAATAATAATAAAAATAATATTTTCCTGTGCACTTACTTTCATTTTAAAACTACCTTTTATTTTATAATTGCCCCCCCAAAAAACCTTGTAGGAGACCAACTGTGAGACTAAACATCCTCAGCAGGACTCATTTTAAAGTTTATGGAGATTTGTTCATTTATTATGGAACTAAAACACATCCATTTAAATCCGTTCAGGTCGACTGTTGTTTCTTGTCTTTGCTGAACTTCATGTTCTGATAAATTTCAACAGGTTAAAATCTACAGCTTCAGGAGGTTATTCCAGTACAAATGTATGACTGTAAATGTCAATTCTAACTCTTACAGTTGTGCAAGGATGTCAAATAAAGAAAAGCCAATCATTTGAGGACAAGCTTAATCCTGGAAATACCATCAAACATGTTCTGACTGGATTAAATTCTGGCTGAAACCAAACCGACGTCATCAGGCAGAAGCTTTATTGTCTGTGTGACAGTGAAGGTATTATATGTGGACATTTTGTTGTGTTTTTAGAGCTTGATCACTCATTCTCACATCTTTGGGCACTGGGGAAGTGGAAAAAATAAGATGCAGGGAGGCTGAATCCTTAAAGAATACTACGAAATAAACGACAACTGAATAAACATCAGGAACAAAAACGAGATGGAGATAAAAACACGAGGAACAGAATCATCCTGAAAAATCACATCTGTATGCATTGATATCCAGCTTTTACAGGGAATCCTGAACTCTGTCTTTAAGCCTCTATCCTTCATTTTCTGAAAAGCTGTGATATAAAATCTATGTTTTTACAGTTAGGTGTGAAAAGGAGGCTTTTATTCTGAAGGACATACAGTGTATGAGGTCACATGACCAGTCCCTTCAGCTCATGGACATTTAACATGTGAACATCATTGTCTCACAAACAAAGGTTGACTTTTATTCTGAAATTTGGGAAATGATCAACAAAATAAAAACATGCAACTGGACTGAACTTTAAACTATTTTAAGTAATTAAAAAATAAATTGTGTTTTTATTCTTTTACACTTAGTAATATTTCATGTAATAGAAGGTAAAGGATAAAACTTCAGATGCTTCTTGTAGACAAGAACACACACACACACACACACACACACACACACACACACTGGTGTTTACTCAGCATGCACACTTCACTACATTAGACCTGTGTGTGTGTGTGTGTGTGTGTGTGTGTGTGTGTGTGTGTGTGTGTGGTGTGTGTGTGTGTGTGTGTGTGTGTGTGTTTGTGTGTGTGTGTGTGTGTGTGTGTGTGTGTTCTTGGTTTGTCTTGTTAAGTTAATCTCATGAGGGAAATTAAATCGGTGACAGTCAGTGACTGTTTCCTGTTTGTGGAGCAACGAAGCATCTTAATCCAGATCACCTGCATTAACCCTTTAATAATGAAATATTACTTTAACCTGATGCACTAGAAACTTTTAATATCTACAAATAAAAAATAAATAAATAAATTAGGTTCCTTTACCACAAATAGTTCATTTGTTTATTTGATGAACATTTTTCAAACATGTGACCACATAAATTGTATGTCCTTCAAAATAAAAGCCTCTTTTCACACCTAACTATAAAAATCATAGATTTAATATCACAGCTTTTGTTTTTTAGAATAAATAGAGATAATGTATGGAACACTTCGCAGTAGAGGGTTTTACTGGTTTTATTGTTGATCACATATTCAGGTTAATCAACAAGAACCACTCAACAGGAAGTGGTTGTAGGGGTTTATTTAACCTTTTTATTTATTATTTAGAAAAAAGTAAGGTAAAGTAATTGTTGTCCTATTTCATAGAAGGTTAAAACATGTATTTATGTAGGACAATACCAAATATTAACACAAGCTATCGGTTAGTTTTCTATTCTAGGTGGTAATAAATGGTGTAATTGGACTAATGATGAATGCTTCCTGACTTTTTTATTTTATCAAACATAATTTATCACTAACTCATAAATAGAATATTCCTAGATGTCTGTATAGCGAATATGAGCCTAGAGCTAGCATGCTTTCACGTGTGTGTGTGTGTATATATGTATATACAGTATATATTATAGTGGTGGACTCACCTTCCTGACAATAACCCAGTATCCTATGATGCGGTCTGTGGCTTCCGGGTCTTTCTGAGTCCACTGCAGTGTGTATGAGTAGTTGTTTCCCTTCTGGATCCGGACTGGGTTCGGTGTGTCGAAGTAGAACTCAGCATTGTAGGGTTGAGCTGGAGCAAGAAACGAGAATGAACATTAAAAACTAGAGAACAGGGGTCACACCTGGAGGGCGGAGCCTCGAATAAAAACTATATAAAAATCTACATTTTTACCGTATTTTCACGACCAGAAGTCACCTAACTATAGGGGAGGGTTTATATATACACATAGAAATATACACATAGATAGAAATAGATGAAGATAGATAGATGAAAACAGTTCATAACTAAGGAACATGTTATTGCAAAAGACAAACTTTTATTATCAAATACAGATACTGTATCTTCAGGACCATAAGGCTCCGTAACAAGGCTCAGTCTGAGTTCTGTGTGTCATTACTGTATTTAACACACACATAAGGCGCATGGTGAAACACACAGATAAAACAAGCACACAAGTGTGTGTATTTAAAAATAGAGCGGGGTAATGTCATCAATCAAACCATCAAAGTCCTCATCCTCTGTTTCTGATTCCAACAGCAGCTAAATCTCCATCAAACATGCCAGCTTCACTTTCTTCACCATCAGAGTCACTTTCCTCTAAATCAGGGGTGTCAAACTCAGGTCCTGGAGGGCCGAGTGGGTGCAGGTTTTTGTTCCAACCAGGCAGTAACACACCTGATTCTACTAATGAAGGTCCTCAGCAAGAGCTCTATTGGTTGATTAGTAGAATCAGGTGTGTTACTGCCTGGTTGGAACAAAAAACTGCACCCACTCGGCCCTCCAGGACCTGAGTTTGACACGTGTGCTCTAAATGATGCGTTATAATCCGCTGGAAGTTGCTGTGCTACCGTAGTCCTGGTCTGGATGGAGAAATGGCACCGAAACGAAAGCACCAAGACGGAAATGTTCAATTTTCATTTCTTCAGTTTAAACTGTGCTTTATCAGCGTGTCTCTTTACCATTTTCAGGTTGTTAAAACAACGATGTTCTGCATAACGCACATCCCCGTTATTTTATCTACAATCCATGCCCACACTTCCCCTACATACAGACATAGGGAGCACCAACATTTAGAAGAGAATAGAAGACTTTAATGTGGCCTTATAGTCATGAAAATGCGGTAAATTATTTTTTCTAGTTCATTACCAAACTAAAGACATGTTTATCCTTTATTTATATTAAGTCATAGAGATATT
>JAYKQN010000048.1:415000-467500 GCA_036785175.1 Eupleurogrammus muticus
GCGTGAGCAGATAAAGCAGAATGTAATGGGAACGAAGGGAACGTTAAAAAGTCAGAAGGTGGACACGGATTCAAAATTACAGATGGTGCGAACAGAGAAAGTGAATAACAGGCAGATGGAGAATAAAAAGCCATGAAAGAAAGTGACATTTACAAGGCTAATTTTACTGGATATTACCACAGGTTCATCGCCATGTGGGAGTATTGAATAAAAAAAAAGATTGTTGCTCAGCGTTAAGTGTGAGTACTGTGTTTAACCACACATGAAAACACACACTGATCCAATCTGGATGATTCTCTGGTGAAACCTGAGCAACAAGAAAAAGAAAAGAAATCGTCACCAGGTGTGTTTCTACCCACAGGTCCACTGCCTTTACTTTAATTACTTCGCCTTCTTTCACCTGTTTCTGCTGCAGCCGTTTAATTGTGTTGGACTGTAGAATAATTACCAACATTTGTTATTATAGCAGTGAAACACGCATTCATTTACCACCAACGTGCACTTTGACTGGAGAACAGTGGATTAAAGTGTTTATCTGATGTTTTTATTCTCTAAGGAATTAAGAGAAAATGTCTGATGGTCAAATAGGAAAATAGACAGTATATATACACAGTGTATATACAGTGTGTGTGTATATATATATATATATATATATATATTCATTTGAGTTGTTTCAATCATGTATTATAATTATTACTTTTACAAGTTGAATTAGTTTCAGTTTGTTAGTTTTTATTATTATCACTTTTATTTATTTTTGTTAATTTGCATATGCTCCAAGATTAGATAGATTATTTAGTTTGTTCCTTTGTTGAATGTTCTATTAATCACTGGGTATAAAAAAATAAAAAGGCAAAAATAATATTGCGAGAGGCAAGAGTAAATACCAGAAGTCATGAGGACGTATTAATTGTTGAATATATTGCAATAAAAGTGATGAAAAGAATGAAAGTCCACCTGTATGTGAAGAAACTACTAATCACTGCTTTACTGTTGAAGACGTGTTGCTGCTTCAGCTCAGATCGTCTGATGAACATCCACCACTTAATCAATCATGGTTTATATCTGTCACCTTAGATACTTGCTGATCATTATTTAAATACAGGAATTGATCTGCAGCTGCTGTTTTCCTGCAGGATCTGAATACAGATCAAAAACAGCGTTTTAGCCCAGTGGTACAGCTCACCACCACATTTAGTCTAGGCCCCTGAACAATATCAGAGATACTTTCATGGATTGTAGATAAAATAACGGGGATGTGCGTTATGCAGAACATCGTTGTTTTAACAACCTGAAAATGGTAAAGAGACACGCTGATAAAGCACAGTTTAAACTGAAGGAAATCAGCTACACAGCTGAGTTTAAGACATAAGACAGGTGGTACGAGTTGGAGGAAAGACTGGATCAGTGGATCACAGAGCAGAGACTGGATCAGTGGATCACAGAGCAAAGACTGGATCAGTGGATCACAGAGCAGAGACTGGATCAGTGGATCACAGAGCAAAGACTGGATCAGTGGATCACAGAGCAGAGACTGGATCAGTGGATCACAGAGCAGAGACTGGATCAGTGGATCACAGAGCAGAGACTGGATCAGTGGATCACAGAGCAGAGACTGGATCAGTGGATCACAGAGCAAAGGCTGGATCAGTGGATCACAGAGCAGAGACTGGATCAGTGGATCACAGAGCAAAGACTGGATCAGTGGATCAGAGCAGAGAACCAGTGGGAGAAGCGTTCCTATGGTCACCATTCACTAAAAGCAGTAAAGCAGCAGAAGAAATGAAAATTGAACATTTCCGTCTTGGTGCTTTTGTTTCTGTCCATTTCTCAATCCAGACCAGGACTACGGTAGCGCAGCAACTTCCAGCGGATTATAACGCATCTGTGAGAAGGTGATGAGCCCTCCCCTTCTCACCTGGTTATAAGGGGGAACTGCATAGCAGAGGGAGAGTTCCCCCCCCGGACATGTTTGCGTGCGGGACAGGTGACGCGACGCATGGGACTGCCTGTCTGGTCCACCTGGTGCGAGGTGGACTTTCCCTGCTGGCGTGAGCGTGTTGGGTTTTTGTGTTTTTTGTATCGCCGAAAATAAATGTTTTTATTTAGTGAGTTCCGCTGCCTCCTGTCTCCACTGCTTTTTCCGGTTGCCCTGATCCCTTTTGTGGGGAGACCACGTCGGTCGCTCACAGCATCATTTAGAGGAAAGTGACTCTGATGGTGAAGACAGTGAAGCTGGCATGTTTGATGGAGATTTAGCTGCTGTTGGAATCAGAAACACAGGATGAGGACTTTGATGGTTTGATTGATGACATTACCCCGCTCTATTTTTAAACACACACTTGTGTGCTTGTTTTATCTGTGTGTTTCACCATGCGCCTTATGTGTGTGTTAAATACAGTAATGACACACAGAACTCAGACTGAGCCTTTTTACGGAGCCTTATGGTCCTGAAAATACGGTAACTGTATTTGATAATAAAGTTTGACTTTTGCAATAACATGTTCCTTAGTTATGAACTGTTTTCATTATTAACTATTAGAAAGTTTAAGTTCCATGGACTTTTTCTCTGTGAAGACTTTCATCACTCCTGCATCGTCCTGTTTTAGCCCACAGGACGTCCAACAGCAAACAGGAAACTCTCACCGCTGTTCTGGGAGATGTTGACGTCCACGCGGAGCTCCGGGACGCGGCTGCCGGGGAACGCCGCCACGCAGCTGTAGGTCGCCAGGTCGCGGAACTTCATGTCCACGATCTCCAGGCTGCTGGTGCCGGGCGCCATGTCGGGGTCGCCGCGCAGCAGGATGAGGCTGTCCGAGTTGAACACGGCCGCGCCGTTCTTGTACCAGGTGTAGTTGACCTTGTCCTGGGGGGTGGCGTCCACGTGGCAGGACAGTTTGAGGTCCCGACCCATCTGGATGGTCTCGCTGTCCTTGTTGGAGTCCGGCGTGATCTGGAAGGTCAGGTTGCTCATCGCTGCGAGACGGGATAAAAAAAGAGAGAAAAATGATGAAGTACTTAGAATTTAAAGTTGAAATATTGTGTAGAATGAAGCAGTGTGTTAACGGTAGATCCTCAGAGTGATTGTTCCAAATCAATCAACTTGATTAATTGCCTTATTGTTTCCTGTGATACAAAGCCCCCCCCCCATGGTAGATGCAGGCGTTGCCATGGTTACAGCTGCATCTGTCTATTACAGCTGTTTCACATCTTTATAACAAACTTGCCCTAAAAACCTGATACCAGAGAGTTTAACGCTTTTAACAGGTTTTAAAAATAAAAGCACAGGATACCAGCGATGAATTATTAAGTTGGAATAATGTGTAGAATGAATCAACGTGTAACTTTACATCCTCAGAGTGATTGTTCCAAATCAATCAACTTGATTAATTGCCTTATTGTTTCATGGTAGATGCAGGCGTTGCCATGGTAACAGATGCATCTGTCTATTACAGCTGTTTCCTCACTTTTCTCTTCACACACATCCTGCACCTTAAGTCTGCATTAGCTGTGTCTGTGTACATGTGTGTATATATGCAAATATGTAAATATGTGTGTACATGCATGCATGTATGTATATATGCTTTGCTTATTCATACTTTTTTCTTACTATTTATTAGTATTTTTCTCCATTCTATGTCCATAACATACTGTGTATGCGGATCAACAAATTCTACGAATTTTGTACATAGTGTTGTGTATTTTATTTTTTATAGCTTTTATTTTCTATAGTTTTTATTTTCTTTTCTCTTTCTTTATTCTGTACGCTGCAGTAACAAGCAAATTTCCCCGTTGTGGGATCAATAAAGTCATATCTGATCTTATCTTCACATCTTTTACAACAAATATTCCTGAAAAACTTGATACCTGTTTAAATCTCTTAAAAAAAAAAATTTAAAAACACATGATCAACTAGTTTTATATTCTAAATATTTGAAATTGATCATTCGTTTCATTTACACCATTTAACATTGCATGTCAAAAAAAGATTTGTGTAAAAAAAATAAAATACAAACATACAATGGATTTTTGATTAATGCTTTATGACTTTTTATATGTTCCACACACACACACACACACACACACACACACACACACACACACACACACACACACACACACACACACACACACCTACATTAACCCTCTACAGCATATATGGCAACAATTACTCTATTTTTATTTCTACTGTCATATAAATCCTATGTTTTTACAGTTAGGGGTGAAAAAAAGGGGGCTTTTATTTTGAAGGACATACAATTTATGCATCATTGTTTTAGAAACAAACGTTTTCTTTTAATCAGAATTTTAGAAAAAACTATATATTAACTTTTTTTCCTTTTATTTATAGTCAAAGCTAGTGAAACAGGAAAGGAGGAATCACATGTATTTATCACCAGCAGTAAAGATGGTGAATAATGGTAATTAAGGAACTGTAAAAGGGAGAATTACTGTTTTATTATCATTGTTTGTTATATTATTGGAAGTCGTGTTTCTTTCTCCATCCGTGTGAATCAAAGCAGGTTTGCAGCCTTTTCCTGTTGATATTGACTCTAGTTTGAATGAAAATCACCACCACAGCCTGTGGAAGCTGCAGTGATGAAATGAAGAATTAAAGCAGCAGGTTTGACAGGAACAGACACAGGACAAAGGTTCTGAGCTGATTCATATCTCAGATACCTGGGATCTGACCTCTGACCTGATCCGTTTGTTCAATCGATGCGAGGTAAATCACCAAAGCCGCGTTGTGTTCCACGTTACTGATAAAATCCCCAACAAGCCACAACAAAGGACAATGGACTGTTTGACATTGGAGGAGGAATTCTGGCTCGTTCCACTTGGGATTCCGCCAACATCTCATGATGCGTTCAAACACGCTACTGTGTAGGGAAACGAACAAACGTCCTGTTGATGATGCTAATAACACACACACAGAACACACACCCACAAACTGCTGTTTTCATGTCACGCCAATAGAGTTCAATAAAACCCTAATTGGACAAAAGAGATGGAAAATGTGAATGAATTCATAAAGGAGAGCGGGAGAGGAGAATAGCAATTAAGAAGAAAAAGAGGGAGGAACAACACGTGGAAGCATAAGGAACCAAGAGGAAAAACAGGAAGAAAGAGGAAGAAGCAAACTGAGAAGGAGGGAGAGTGAAAGAGAAAAAGGAACAACAGGGATTCAGAGGAGGGGCAACACAAGCAAGGACAAAGAGGAACTCTCACACTGTCACATTTCATTTTCACTTTCAAAGGCTGCGTTTCCCCCGACAGATTCTGCACGTGGAATACAAAACAGCAGCGAGCGAGGAGCGCTCCATTCACACGCCGCTGCAGCTGGTGGACGAGCAGCCGGGTGGAGTCAAGGAGACGAAGCCATGACCCAAAGCTTCATTCATTTATTATTTATTTTAAAGTGTTTATTCTGTGTGTGTGTGTGTGTGTGTGTGTGTGTGTGTGTGTGTGTGTGTGTGTGTGTGTGTGTGTTAATACCATTTACACTAGTGCAGTTTAATGTCCTAAATACACGTTTACAGCTACTTTAATGAAGGTTTTCTCTGTGTTTCTCTTCTGGTCATTTTTTCTTTAATATTCATGAGCTTCTCTCCTGATTGGCTGATTTCACAGTTTAACTCTCTTCAACAAACTTTAATCACTTTTTCCAGCTAGTTTTATATTCAAGGATTAAATATTTAAAAGTTAGAATTGCTCTCTGTTACACAATTTAACATTTCATGTCAAAATTGTAAAAAATCATGATTTTTCTAAAAAAAAATAGATAATGGACAATGGACTTTGTATAATGATTTCTACATTTTTATATGTTCCCACTTCACAAGAAGAAGCTTGAATGTCTTAATTTCATAAATTAAAATGAACGCTCTGATTCTCTTAATAGTATAAATAATAATAATAGTAAAGTCTCAATAGTATTAATTCATGTTTTAACTCTTCATCTGAAAAAAATACCAAAAAGGATAAAAATATAAATTCAAAGTCAACCAGAGACAAACTAGTAATAGTATAGTTTTCTAAAAGTACTAGAATCCAGCATCTAGCAGGTCCATGAAGACCTGAACCCCTTAGATCAGCGACCCCAACCCCAGTACCGGTCCATGGGTCATTTGGTACAGAAATAAATAATAACTCACATCACGTCCAGTTTATTTATTTCTGAATCTGAAAGATATTTTATTTTGAAAAATTACAGACTCTCTGTTACATCGTCTATGTGACTCTAGGTTACCGCTACAGCTGGGTTTAGCAAAATGTTGGACAGTTTCTTTGCAAAGGGAAAAAGGCCCAGACAAGAGACAGAAGAGAAATCTACGTTTAATATAAAACATCAGGAGTTCTACTTAAAGTACGTTTTTATCCCAGCAGCAGATTCCCAGCACCAAGCCGCTCTGCAGAATAAGCAGCGACAAAACTACAAACTGCTTCACCACTTGGAGACCAAGCTCCCTGCATTAAAACACAAACCTGGAGTCTTCAGAAAGAAAAAAGCTCAAACACTGAGGACAGAAACAATCACTGAGCCACCACATCCACACTGTGAGAGCACTGAGCGTCGTACTTGGCGTCATATCGTGTTGCTAAGGCTGAAAAAGCCTGTGAAGCGGTGGTTTTCTGCAGTGAGTTGTTTTTTCACGCCCTTTGTATTTGTGGTGTATCTTATTTTGAAGGCCTATTTAAGCGTTACCATAGCGACCAGAGATGACATCACTCACGTCATCATTGGTGTTTATTATAATGTTTAGAACACACCACAGTGGAACGCTGCTTCCTGACGATACTGTCTGACATTAAAGCGTTTGTGGGGTCAAAGGTTGAGGAACGCTGCTTCAGATAAAACACCTTCATGATGAGTTGGAGGGGGGGGCCGTCCCCTCCAACGTCACCGTGTGACCTCACAAATGCACACTCCTTCCCAGACCAGGTGATGTGACCATAGTGAAGGTGATGGGTTCCAGACCTGCAGCCCCCCATCACCTGCTCTGCTGGGGGTCAGCGAACCCGAGAGGCTGACTGGTTCCTGAATGAGGAAGACTGAAGGGATAAAAGCTGCTGGAGACACACACACACACACACACACACACACACACATACACACACACACGTTCACACATTCACGAGCAGGAATCACACATTTCATTCTACTCACAGGCTCCTGGACAGGGAGCAAGAAATAGAAGATCACACTTTTACTGAGGAAACTAATTCCAGCTTCAAGAGTTTGATTTAAAAAAGGCACAGACTGATGTCATGTTAATGATCTGTGTGTGTGTGTGTGTGTGTATACATATATATATATATATATATATATATATATATATATGTAAATATACATATGTATAAAATAAGAGTCTGTATTTATGCTGCATTATTAACATACTTAATATTCTACTACTACATGTTATAATGTTCTTATAACATTGTATAACTAGATATAAAGATTTAAAATGTCAGGATTTTACTCATTTTTCCAGATGAACACAGCATGAATTACGTCCACTTCTGAGCAACCATTTCACACACACACACACACACACACACACACACACACACACACACACACACACACACACACACACACACCTACATTATCCCCCTATTGCATATATGGCAACAATTACTTTATCTTATTTTTTCCTGTGATATAAAATCTATATTTTTACAGTTAGGTGTGAAAAGGAGGCTTTTATTTTGAAGGACATACAGTGTATGAGGTCACATGACCAGTCCCTGTCTGTGTCATGGACATTTGACATGTGAACATCATTGTCTCACAACCAAAGGTTGACTTTTATTCTGAAATTTGGAGAATTTGTTGTCACATCCAAAGGTAAACTCTCTACCTGAATATATAAACTTATAAAATATATTTTCTTCTTTTTTACAATGTAATGTTGATTTTTTTTTCCATATACCAACAACATGTAAATGTGTGAAGTTCCAGTTCAACAATGATGGAGTCACGCTGACCTACAGCATCATGTCCTGCCTGTATATGTGTATTAATATCAATAGTAATAATAAACCATGCCCCCCCCCCCCCGTGCAGGGGGACACGGATCAGACTGACTCACTCCTGACCACCAGGTTGACGTTCTTCCGGGCCGGGTTCCCCACGTTGTTGACGGCGGAGCAGTTGTAGAAGCCGGCGTCGGCCGGCGTCACGGCCCTCAGGATCAGGGTGGGGCCGCGGATCTGCGAGCTGAGGGGGAGGGGCCCGGGGTAGCGGGCCCACCTCACCGTGGGGGGGGGGAAGCCCGAGGTCACCTCACAGGTGATGAAGACGTCCTGACCCGGGTCCACCACCACGGTGTCGTTGGCCGACAGACGGATCATGGGAGGAGCTGAGGACCAGAGGGGGGGGGGGGTAATAATATGAATATGTTACTACGTCATCATTTCAGTAGTTTATTAGTACGTTTATCACACTGGTTGTTGGCTTGTTGCTTTTATTGGATCATCAGACATTTTTTCATCATCAGCTGCCACAAGGTTTATTTTCCACGTTTCAACCTGAGTCTTCAAATGCAAAAAAAATAATAATAATTAATATAAAAAAAATACAAAGACTTTTTTCTCCTGAAAAAAAGGAAAATGGAAATTAATAAATGCCACATAAAAAAATATGAAAATACACTCGTTAGGGACGATACTAAAACTGTGATGTGGTGTCACCAGAAAAACTTAAAGCAGAGAGTTTCACTCTTTATAAATGTTTTAAAAGATTAAAACACATGATATCATCTAGTTTCATATTCCAGGTGGAATAAATATATAACATTATCATTGTTTTTCAGTTACAACATTTAACATTTAGTGTAAAACCGTCACACAACAATAAATAAATGATATAAGATTGAACCTAAAATGTCTTTTTGTCCACAACCCAAAATCATCAGTTTATTAGAACCTTAATGGATGTGTGATTGTTCCAGGTATTAGTCAGATCCAAACCTTAACCTGAATTATTCATTGTAAAAGGGATGAAAACATAAATTAATTGTTATTAACAATTACAGTAACCCCCCCATACTAAATGTAGTATTTTATATTCTAGGTGGATTCAATATGTAATATATATATAAAAAGATAAAAAATATAAAAATATAAAAATATAAAAATATAAAAATATAAAAATATAAAAATATAAAAATATAAAAATATAAAAATATAAAAATATAAAAATATAGACCTGATGATGATGTTTAAAACTGGATTTTAAGGTTTTTGACTTTCTCAACTTGACAAACAACTTTTGTTTCTCTCTGTGTGTGTGTGTGTGTGTGTGTGTGTGTGTGTGTGTGTGTGTGTGTGTGTGTGTGTGTGTGTGTGTGTGTTTTCTACTAAACTGAAGGTAATTGTTTCTCCATCTTTTTTTTCTATGACTGACCAACAGGAAAAGTACAGGATGACCCACAATGCTGCAGAGGAACAAACTGTTAGAGACAGAGATCGAATAACACACACACACACACACACACACACACACACACACACACACACACACAATGAAAGATGGAGCAGAGGCAGGAAAAGGTCACGAAGAGGAAAAAGATTTTAATGATCTAAGAGGGAGGATAGAAATACACCAACATGGTGGCTACACACACACACACACACACACACACACACACACACACAGACACACACACACACACACACACACACACTTAACATCTAACATATGAAGTAGTGTGTGAGGCAGCAGGTGAACTGAGCCTTTAACTGTTAACTGATTGTTTATTAATAAAAATACAGATTCTACTCAGCAGATTTTTATTAACACACAATCTGTAGGTGAGTGACTCTTATTTTGAAAACCAGATTAGTCTGAGTCGTGTCGACCAATCACGTTTGAGGACGTGGTCTTAACGAGTTCATGTGAAGAGCTAAAAAAAAGAGACTAATTAGACAGAATAGCTTTTATTACCTTTAATTTCCCTTCATTAGTTTTATTAAACAACGCTCAGTCTTTCTCCTTCAACCATCAGGTCAAACAAACCTGTTTAAAACAGAACTTTACTCCTGGACATGAATCTGCTGTTAGCTTCATCAATATTATCATTAATTCAATGATACTAATAATAACACGGTGCAGCTTTTCCTGTCATCTGATGTTGTTTTCTACTTTTATTATTCTCTTTCATGTCAGTGGGATTTTATGCATTATGTATTTTCTGCACTGAAAAAAGTAAAAGTAAAATAAAATGAAAGATGATTCATTTATTGGCTTGTATTAACTTGCATTAGCAATAACTTCTATTGTGTTAGGTGGTTTCTAGTTTTACTGTGACCTGTAAAAGTGCAGCACATTTTATCCATTATCTAAACTTCTGTTTTGTGCATTATTCTTTTTTCAGTAAACGTGCAACAGGCTGAGTCTGTTCTGATATTAGATTTTATTCCTGTGAATAGAAACAGGCAGATTCACTGTGGTTCAGTTCATGTTTGTGTGTAACTGTAATCGGTTGGTCAAGTTATTGCAGAAAAGAAGAATCGTGTATTTGACCTGCATCTTTGAGGAAAATTGCTTTAAATTCCCAAAACCCTGAAGACAAACTGCAGCCAGACTCATGAATCTGTTCTGACGTTTATTCCCATTAAATGTGCATTTAAACATGAATATGAAGCAGAAAGAGCCCAAAGCTGCAGCTCATCACGTGTTAAACAGCGATTCACCATGTTTGATGAGATGAGGACGTCAGAGACTTTATAAAACACAGTTTTTAGAATCATTCATCAGGTCTAGAAACGTTCATGTTGGTTTATTGTCATTTAAAAGTCAGTTTTTATTCATTTATTTTTCACACAAGATTCTTTGCTGTTTAAAAAAATACCAGAAATAGAAAAAAGATCAATTTTATTTATTTAATCCACCTAGAATATAAAACTAGCTGATAGTGTGTATTTTTTTTGTTAAATCTTAATAAAGAGAGTCAACAGTTTGACGTCATCACAAACACAGAAGCATGAGATTATTTTTAACTTTTTAAAACCTTTTTTCTTATACTGTATATAGATATATATAATATTCTAATATTTAGGCCATGTCTAAGTAATAAAAACATTCATTTTTTACCATGTCTAAGTAATATTTCATGCAATAGTGGGTTAACTATTATTTTAGATAAATTTATTTATGTAAATAATTAAAGTTTACTTACCCTACATATTGAGGTAAAAGGTACTGAGTTATTAAGTTTAAACGTCCATTTGTACCATTTATTTACTTAAAATTAAAAATGTCAAATGGTGTAGCAAGAAAAAGAATAATGAATTCTAAATATTTAATCCACCTAGAATATAGAGCTAGTTTGTTGCTAGATTGTGTGTGTGTGTGTGTGTGTGTGTGTGTGTGTGTGTGTGTGTGTCACACACATCCTCACATCCAATCTGTTTTAACAGACTGATCGCTGTAATGAAAGAGGAGCACAGAGGCAACAAAACAGTTTACAGATGCATGTTTGCACTAATACGAGAGAACACACACACACACACACACACACACACACACACTAATGGGATATCTCTTTAGCTAACTTCACTGGTGACGTGTCGCGAGCTGACAAGAAATTCCGCTGGAGTAACAAGAACAATCAGCACATAAATAGTTCTGTCCACTTCTATTCTGTCACTTCACTGTTCACAGGAGTAAAAACCTGCAGGTCTGAGCGTTCACCTCTGGACAGGCCGATTCACACGGCCCTGAATCCTCATTAATATAAACATCTGTGATATAAAATCTGTTTTTACAGTTAGGTGTGAAGAGGAGGCTTTTATTTTGAAGGACATACAGTGCATGAGGTCACATGACCAGTCCCTTTAGCTCATGGACATTTAACATGTGAACATCTTTGGCATCTTTTAGTCAGAATTTTGGAACATTTGTAATAAATAAAAACATTTAACTAAACATCCAGGGTAAGTAAACTTTACTTATGTACATTTAATTCAATTGAAGTTTTGTATTATAGAAAATCACATAAAATAATGATTATATATATATATATACATATATATATATATGTGTGTGTGTGTGTGTGTGTGTCTCCATGAGCAAAATGGACTGATCATGTGACCTCATAAATTGTATGTCCTTCAAAATAAAAGCCCCCTTTTCACATCTACTTGTAAACAGATATATATATATATATATATATATATATATTTGAAAATGAAGATAAAGTATTTGTTGCCTTGTGGAAACACTATGAAATATAGAGGGTTAAGAAAAAGTCTTGAGGAGAAGAAAAAATAAAAAGCGAGATAGAGACACTAAAAGTGAAGCACGAGTGGAAACTGAGGATTTGAGAATTATAGCTTCAATTTCCTGGGGCTGTGTGGGTGACGGTGGCGGATCAGCCAGCACTCGTCCTGAAGCAGCGGGATTTATGAGCAGCCAGAGTTTACAACCAGGTAACAAACGTCCTGCAGCACCGGCCTCACGCTGCGTCTGTCCACCTCCATCCTGCAGCTGTTTGTGTTTCACTGAACTATGGTCATTCAGCTTTAACACTTCCTGTGATGTAGGGGAGAATGGAGTCACAGCAGAAAGCTGCATGAGCTGATTATTCAGAGGTTTAAAGTAAAAGCAGCTCAAACAGGTGAAGTAGATGCAGATTGCAGCGATTAGACCAGATCCCTAAATAGACTGAGCTGTTTGAGGAGCCAGTTTCAGCCTTCTCTGGTTGTAGGACTCGTGTTGATGAGCTTCACCTCCAGTCGTCTCCTCCTGCTGCTACCTGGGAGTTTTATTTCAGGTTCCATCAGGATTACATTGTTCTAAGAAGTTATATAAGTTATATCGCCTCATTAGTTTTTTATGACTCACATGTACTAAAATTCACCAAAGTGAGGAGATAAAATTGTCCTGGTGGGGAAGTTATATTTTATAATTAAAGTTCAGGACGTCTCCTGCTTCTCTCTGTTCCACCAGGTTTCTATAGATTTACTGATTAATCAGCTCCGTCCTCAGCAAGAAAAGGATCAATGCATCGATTCATTGATTAGCAACTATCACACCTCAGTGATGGATTTAAGGAATAAAATGTCCAGATTCTCTGGTTCAGCTTCTGTTCTCTGATTATTTCCTGGTTTCTTTATTCTTCTATAATAGTAAACTGATGATCTTTGGGTTGTGGACAAAAAAAGACATTTTAGCTTCAATCTGCAGCTTTAGAAACACTGATCAACATTTTACACCATTAATGAACCAATCAACCAGTAACTTGATCATTTCAACAATCAATAGTTTAATCTACTTGATATCTGCAGCTTCTATGTGGAGACTCCATGTTTTACCACATTTGTCTTAATACAGATCCACAGGGATCCAGAGGCTGGAGGTTCGTATGTGACCTGGACGTGATCCTCAGACATGACCCAACGACCAAAACCAGGACCTGGTCCTGTTCAACCAAACGCTTCCACCTCCTCTGTATGTCATGTAGATTATCACAAGTAAGTAAATATATCAGATATCTGCAGTGAAACACGATCACCACTGAAGTACAAGTCCTTCAAAACTGCAGTAGACGTCCTGGTTACAGCTGGTTTGTTCTGTTCTATTTTTATCTGCAACCTTCAGCTCTGGAGGAAACTGGATCTGTTACCACAAGTTGACAAACTCAACTTCTGCACAAAGTCTGGACTCATAGAAGACAGAGGCCATGAACACGGTGTCGTCCTGAAGCTCTGTCTGTCCCAGAGAAGCTTGTGTGTGTGTGTGCGTCTGTGATGTCACACTGAGCTAAAACGTAAAATAATGTCCTTAACATGATATTACATCATTTGAAGTTTCCTCTTCTAGTTATTACCGTTGCTATAGTGTTAGTCTATGTTTTTACTGTCAGAGCAAAGTATTTTATACTTTTTACTCCATTACTACATTTACTAGTACTACTAGTAAGTTTTCAGGTTTTACAGAACATCATATATTTCATGTATATATGTTTTTTAGAATAAAATACAGTGTATTATTATAATTAATTGCAACCATATATAAAATGCACATATATTATGATGCAGTTCTACAATTACTTTATCTTCATTTTTATAAAAAGATGTGATATATATATATATATATATATATATATATATATATATATATATATACATATATATATATATATATATATATATATATATATATATATTTATATATTACATGATTCCGGTTTTGATGACACATTTATTTATTATTATTTAATGTATTATTTAAGTAATTAATACATTCAAAACGTTTTTTTTACCATGTATAAGAATTATTTAATGCATTAGAGGGTTAATATTTATTGTCACAACAATTATAATGATAATAACGTTGAGTTAAGGGCTCTACATCTATATTTAACATTTAGATTATATATATACATATATTTATATTGAAATAATATTTTAAATAACAGGTTTCCAGGTTTACTCTTCAGTGTGAAGAGACGTTCGTCTTTTACTTTCAGAACCAGGTGTGACACAAATATTAAAAAAACAAAAATAGGAAAAGCTGTGCAGCTGTTTCCAGATGTTTGTGTGTATTTTTACACTCATACTGACCATGACAGACACAGCCACACACACACACACGTCTCTACAGGGAAGCGTGTTCCACAACACGTGACACCAGCACGTGACAGTTCGACCGTAACGAACCGACGGATCGTCAGCGACGTCGTTTTCTCTGAGTAACGAAGCTGAAACGTGGCATAGATCAGAGATAACAAGCAGGATGACGGTGGAAGAGACAGGTTGACAGGGTGTGTGTGTGTGTGTGTGTGTGTTGGGGGGGCAGAGGCCGGAAAGAATAAAAAAGACGACAAGACACAGAATGACAGAGAGGGGGGGGGGAAACCTGGGGGCGTTTCAACAATGAAAAGACACTGTATGAGAGGAGGGAACCTGAGGAACAGAAAGACGTTGATTCGTGTGTTTTCCCCAAACACATGAAGGAGTCCTCCGTACCTGTGGCGTTGGTGAGTCTGAAGGTGACAGATTTATCCTCAATGCTGCACACGTTACGAACGGAAACCTGACAGGTGTAGTCTGCAAAGTCCTTAGGCCTCAAGTTCTTCAGCTTCAACACTTTGGTCTCACCCTGAAAAAACAAAAGCACAGGATGAGGATAATGACCACGTGTGTGTGTGTGTGTGTGTGTGTGTGTGTGTGTGTGTGTGTGTGTGTGTGTGTGTGTGTGTGTGTGTGTGTGTGTCCTGGTTGCTATAATCAACACAAACAAACCAGTCCATGTTCATCTCAACATTCAAAACATTTGATTGAGTTGGGCTCAAAACAAAACAGGTATTTTAATTTAAGAAAAAAAAAATATTAAAGTCACTATTTGATTAAAAAATTGTCCCTGAGTTCCTGTAGAAAGTGTGTGTTCCTGTAGAAAGTGTGTGTTCCTGTAGAAAGTGTGTGTTCCTGTAGAAAGTGTGTGTTCCTGTAGAAAGTGTGTGTTCCTGTAGAAAGTGTGTGTTCCTGTAGAAAGTGTGTGTTCCTGTAGAAAGTGTGTGTTCCTGTGTATTAAATGGTTCGTTACATAAAGGAGGAAAACAACATAAAGACACAGTTTGAACTTTAAGATCCTTTAAACAAGAGAGAAATGTCAATGCCTGTCTGAGGATAAATAAAGCTGACTCTCTGCAGCTTATTTTTAGAAGGACCCCCCCACCCTGACCCCCTGTGGTTAAACCAGGGACACATGAACCAACAATATGTCAAAGTTGAGTTTGATCCAACGAGTCAAAAAGACAGAAATGACAGGAGCAGACTGGCAGTGATTTATAGACATATAGTCATATCCTCCCCCCTCCAGGGTCAGGGTCTCAGGTCCAGCTGCTGGTTCCAGACCTGGTCCTGGTCCTGGTCCTGGTCCTGGTCTCTGGACCCGAGTCTCCTCCAGCAAAACCTCCAGCTTCCCCGCTTCAATAAGGACTCTCTCTGAGTCTGTTCTGGTTATAACATCAACTCTGTCTGAGTTTCTATACTATACTCTATCTTCACTTGTTTTAAGTTGTGATGTAAAATATATGTTTTTACAGTCAGGCTTTTATTTTGAAGGACGTAGACTCCATGCGGTGTGACTGATTAAAGGACTAATCGTTGCCTCCTTCCTTGTTTAAAAGCTGAATCTCAGCTCCTCATGTTCACGACGTCTCAGACACAGAAACTGTTTCACGTCTCTGTCGACCTCACTGGTGATTTTTATGATCAGGAGGGTGTGTGTGTGTGTGTGTGTGTGTGTGTGTGTGTGTGTGTGCTGTCGGGATAACGTGGCAAACACACTGAGGAGGATCTGTTGTTGACTAATTGAACTCTAGGGAATCTGCTTTGTGGCTGAGTGATGCTCTGATAAGTGGAGAAAAAAGGAGCAAAAAAGCTGTGAGTGTGTGTGTGTGTGTGTGTGTGTGTGTGTGTCTGACAGATTCAAGCTGCTGGTTATTGGTTTCCTGACTGGTGTGTTTTATAATCTGTGAACCTGAAGCCTGTTTGACTGTAACTGTTGATGGAAAAGACGACAAGAATCATGTGACTGAAACATCAAACTTACTATAATTATATATATGTGTGTGTGTGTGTGTGTGTGTGTGTGTGTGTGTGTGTGTGTGTGTGTGTAAGAAACTGAGTGTTTGTAAGTTTAATGCTGTCATTACATACATCTACTTGTGTCTTAAATGTGCGTCATTGATCATAAAAAGCCTAAATATCTAAATTAAAATCATGGACAGTTGTTCATATTGATAAAAAACTGTGTTTGGGTTCAGTGAAGAATCATGTTTGGTCAGATAAAAATAAAAAATAAAAATTCAGGTCTCTCAAAATGTACATTTATAGACCTGATGAATGATTCTTAAAACTGGATTTTAAAAAGTTTTTGACTTTGTCATCTTGACAAACATGATTTGTCACTGACACAGGACCAGCTCTGACCAGGACCAGCTCTGACCAGGACCAGCTCTGACCAGGTCCAGTTCTGACCAGGTCCAGCTCTGACCAGGTCCAGTTCTGACCAGGTCCAGCAGGCCTGTGGTACCTGTGTGTAGAGCGGCTCGTAGATGTCCACTCCGTTGTCTTTGCTCTGCTCGATGAGCGTGTTTCCTCGTTTCCAGATGAAGCGGGCGGGGGGGTTGGAGTTGACGGTGCAGCGCAGGAACACCGTCTTCTCCTGGTAGTAACTGCCCCGCACGTCGCTGATGGTCTGGTGGACCGTCAGAACCGGCGTGTCCAGGTCTGCAGGAGAACCACAGACACGGTGTCAGAGACGGCAGGAAGTAACGCACAAAAAGCACCAATCAGATGCTGAGGAAGGAAACGAGTGGAGCCATTAGTCAATTAATCTATTAGTCAATTAATCCTTTAGTCAATTAGTCAATTAACCAATTGTCAATTAGTCAATTAGTCAATTAGTCAATTAGTCAATTAGTCATTTTGTCACTTAATCAATTAGTCAATTAATCCATCAGTCAATCAATCAATCAATTACTCGATTAATCCATCAGTCAATTAATAAATGAATCCATTCGTCAACATCTATGACATTAGTTGATTATTATTGTGATGAGCGATTTATTGGTTTGACTCATTTTAAAACAGAAAATGTCCAAAATCTCTTTTGATTATTTTCTGTTTTCTTTAGTATCTTTTTATTTATAATATACTGATATTTTACATGAAAACATACGTTTCAATGTTATATCTTAGTTAGTTTAATTTAAATGTAAAGTTTTCAGTTAATTTTGTGTAACCAGTTGCTAAATAAATAAAGTGTATTATTATAGTTATTACCAAAGTAGTCATATATATATATATATATATATATATATATATATATATATATATATATATATATATATATATATATATATATATATATATTACATTTTATACATATACATTTAAAGAGAATTGATAAGAGCATTGCAGTAATTTCCTCATTTAGTAACTCCTGGTATTTAAAACATGCACATGTGTGAACAGGAAGCAGGTGGAAACGTGCAGCAGATGCAGGTTCAACACGTTTCCTGTTGTTTTCACTGTGATTCTGCAGCTACATCAAACCTTTACACACTGTTTTCTATAATGGAGCAACCTCGAACCCTGAGAGCTTCACACGTCTAAACAGATATTGAAAAGTTCAATTTTACTTATAACTACAAAAAAAACAACAACTTGTAGTTACCGTGGTCAGTGGACTTAATACTAGACTTTCATACTTTAAGTACATTTTGCTTATTCTACTAATTGTAGGACTTGTTTTAATTTACTTAAATAAAATGTCTTAGTACTGATATTGATTTGGATAAAACTATTGTATTTTACCATTAACCCTCTATTGCATAGTGATGATACAGCAACAACTACTTTATCTTCATAAAAAGCTGTGATATAAATATAATAATATAAAATCTATGTTTTTACAGATAGGTGTGTAAAGGGGCTTTTACTTTGAAAGACATACACATTATGAGGTCACATGACCAGTCCAGATATTGTTTAGCCCGTTTTAAGGAATAAAACATGATCAAAACATGGAACTTGAACTTGAACACAAGTCATTTCATAAAATAACTTTAAACGCCGTGACGACGATGCCGTGACGACGATGCCGTGACGTTTCCATGACGACGATGTCGTGACGACGCCGCCGTGACGACGCCGCCGTGACGACGACGCCGTGACGACGGCGCCGTGACATTTCCATGACGACGCTGTGACGTTTCTCTTCCCGTTTGCTTCAACGTGGTTCAGGGGGAAGGTTTTTAAATTTAATGTATTTTTGGTTTGAGACATTTGAAACAACGTGCGAATAAACATGTTTTCTTTCAATGTTCTGTTGAAAAGGGCAAAGCTGTCACACACACACACACACACAAACACACACACACACACACACACACACAGTAAATAAACAGTGAGGTGGTGTGGACCTGATTCCTGTGTTTCTCTGTGTGATTAAAACTGTTGAACCTGGAGTTTTTTTTGTAAACCAGAGTCCAGAATAAACATTTTTTTGTTTGTTTGTTTTTTTCAGGAATCTCCTGTAGATGGAAAACCTGCATTTTTGTCTCCTTCTTAAGAGTTTGAACAGTGCTGGTCACATTACTTTAAAAAAGTTTGATCATAGATTATATACTAAATACTATTAGTCAATAAAAGCAACTGAGTTACTCTACTATAAAGTAACTGAGTTAGCAGGGAAGTAATTATTGTTAGTTTTTTAAGTTTAAAAAGTACTGGGATTTCCTGAGGGTCAGCGAACGCGTCATAGAGTTTCAGCGTTTAGTTTATAGAAAGAAGAAAAGACGGCAGCACGTGAAGTTTTCTTATACAAAGAAAGTCTTCAGCTAGGACTCAAACACGGGTCTGCTGCTTATGAGGCAAGAACACTACCCCCTACACCACCACAGAACACCTACAGGACTTTAAGCTTTAATGAGGATAGTAGAATTATCATGTTTGGATTCTCCATCTAGAAAATATCACCAAAAATAATAGAATCGTACCATGAACAAACTAAATCTGAAATTTGAGTTTGATCCAACAAACGTTCAGAAACAGGCTGACAGATGCTTGATTTAACGATGACGCTGAAACGTCTCATTATTTATATCTGTTCTTATATATGTTATATTAGCTCTTCAACATCTAAGGACACATCAGGGCTTTTAATGAATGAACTAGTGTCAACGTTCTTATAACAGACGTGTGTTAAACAACATTAATTCAGAATCAGACGTGATCCAACATCATTGACCAGCGTTGATGCTGCAGGTGAATCAAGGTAAAACACAGAATAAAAACCTTTATAAAACACTGTACAGCCAGTCTGGATAAAATAAATGGATAAATAAATCAAACAAACAAACAAAGCTGGTTTGACTCGTCGTTGCTTCAAATGCAAATAAGCAAAAACATGAATCATTGTTTAAAAGACAAAAAGTTGAAGTAGTTTTCAGCCAAAAACCTCCTATAACAGGTTTTCTCTGACATGACGACGTCCTTGTTGAGCAGCTTCACTGGTTTTATCTCTTTAGTAAACAGCGACACAGGATGAAACTGAACAGAAACAACATGAAACTTTAACCACACGTCTGATTTCACTCAGCTCTTCTTCTTCTCAGCTTCACACACACACTCCGTCCACGTCACACACTCGCGGCTTTTTTAGTGTTTTTGCTGAGACGTGAAGTTTTCAGGCTTCAGAGCTGCTGTTTGTCTTTAAGTCAAAGCAAAGAGGCTTTGAAAATATGGTGTTTGTTCTGAGAAAATGTTTCTTGTTCCCTTCAGCCTTTAATGCTACAGCACAATACTACTACAGTACTTCTATAGTACTTCTATAGTACTTCTACAGTACTTCTAGAGTACACGGATACTAATGGTACAAGTGGAAATACTGTCATCAGAAAATACTCAAATACAAGTCCTGAGTACGTTATAATGAGCCAAAATTATATATATAAAAATTATATATATATATATATATATATATATATATATATATATATATATATATATATATATATATATATATATATATATATATATATATATATATATATATATATATATATATATATAGAAAGAGGAAAGTAATAAAACCCTTTTTCTGTCGATGTCTCAGTAATATTTCATGCAATATGAAAGAAGAAAGTCTGAAGTGAACGGAAACAACATCATCTTGTTGTTTCTAATAACATCCACATGTAATTTCATGATTTCACAAATGTGTTTTGTCGTTTTCTGTTCCCAACATCGACTTGTAGAACGTTGGATTCTTCCACGTTTATTAAACAGCTGCAGCAGGAAAAACTGTTGGTGCTTCACACTGATTATAGAGCAGTGTGTGTGTGTGTGTGTGTGTGTGTGTGTGTGTGTGTGTGTGTGTGTGTGTTGCAGCAGAGGAAACCACATTCATTATTTAACCCTCCCAACGTGTTCTATGGTAATTAATGTTCCACATCTTCCAAACATCAGACTGAAAAGCTGTTTCACTCCCAGATTAACAATTAACCAACGAGAGCATCGTCACATGTGTTTTATCAACCCTCTGCTACACCAAGCATCACACAACATACATGTTTAGATGTTAGATTACTGAGAACGACCTGAATAAGAGATATAATAAAATAGTTTCAACCATAGAGTCAGGACAGTTTGATGCTGTGAGTCAATGTGACTCCATCAGGTTGTTGAACAGGAACTTTACATATTTGTAGATTGTTTGCAACAAATCAATTATATTCTGTGATTTTTTTTTAATCCTGAATAAAAGTCAACGTCTGGTTGTGAGACAATGATGTTCACATGTTAAATGTTAATAAGCTAAAGGGACTGGTCATGTGACCTCATACACTGTATGTCCTTCAAAATAAAAGCGTAACCCTAACCATAAAAACATAGATTTAATATCATTAAATTTTAACAAAAATGAAGATAAAGTAATGGTTGCTATATAAGCAGTAAAGGGTTAAAGGAAAGTTGGAAGTGAGTTTTTTTGAAGCTGTGCATAAAACATTATTCCTACAAATAATGAATTCAGCAGAATGAAGCAGCAGTGATGGTCAGAAAAAAACGACGCTGGCTTCACCTCAGCGACAAAGACAGAGTTAAGACGAGGACGTGTGAACACAACTGTGATTAGTTCATCAAATACACACAGTGATTTACTGTGGATGCTGATGAAGTTTCATCCTAAAACCTAACTGTCTGTTACGTCAAGTCAGAGCTGTTTTATTTCTACAGCGCCCATTATCTAGAATCACAAATTTGCCTCGAGAGACTTTACGATCTGAGCAGAAAAAATTACGACTTCCTCCGTCCTCAGACCCTCATTTCAGATAAGGAGAAAGTCCCTGATCCTTCACAGGAGAAAAGATGGAGGAAAAGAAACAACAGTTAGTCAGTGAGAGCTGACGAAGGCTGCAGATCCACAGAACGACCAGAAGAGAAATAACACGAGATTCAGATTCAGCAGGAAGCGACTTATTGTAACAGCAGATCCTAATGTTCAGGGAATATCCTCCAAACCACAAGCTGTGAACTAGTTTTATATTCCAGGTGGATTAAGTCATTTACATTTATCGCTCAATTCTTCAGTTACACACAGATTTTGTGTCAAAAATGCACAAAATCATGATTTTTGTAAAAATAAAAGGTAAAATGTTCTTTTAAATGACAATAAACCAACATGAACACTAAATGTACATTTACAGACCTGATGAATGATTCTAAAAACTGTGTTTTATAAAGTTTTCTCATCTTGAAGAACATGATTCATCACTGACCCATATAACAACAGATGTCTAATAATCATGATGTGAAAAAATCTACTGAGTAAAAATAAAGACGGTTTTTACTTATGTGATGGATGTGTGATCATGAGTAATAGAAGATATTTTATATATATATATATATATATAAATATATATATATATATCTCAACAACAAAAACTGCGAACACATTTTAGTTTGTGTAATAAAAAAGCAGCAGTTCTGTCTATTTCTTGAAAACACACACACACACCGAAAACAGTGTTGCAGGCTATCCACAACACACACACACACACACACACACACACAGACACACACACACACACACAAACACACACGCCTACACACACACACACACACACACACACAAACACACACACCTACACACACACAAACACACACACACCTACACACACACAAACACACACACACCTACACACACACACACACATACACGCCTACACACACACACACACACACACGCCTACACACACACACACACACACCTACACACACACACCTACACACACACACACACACACACACGCCTACACACACACACACACACACACCTACACACACACACACACACACACACCTACACACCTACACACACACACCTACACACCTACACACACACACACACACACACACACACACACTTTCTGTTTGATCCACTCCGTGTCTCATCAATTATTCATCCTCTGCTCGTAGACGTCGCCTTAAACAGAACATAAAACATGCACCAGCCGCACATTTGAAATAACGAGAACATCGCTGCGTTTAAATGCAGCGCAGAAGGTAAAGATTGATTTAGGAAGAATTCCTCTGCTCAGGGTTCTAGTGTAAAAACAGGAATCACAGCTCGTCGCAGAGGTGGCGACGCCATCAGACACAGCCAGGAATTATTACAGAAAGTTATATAAATAAATATATTTAAAATCCATTCAATAAGTGAAGCTACAGACACCAAATTAACCAATCAATAAAGTAACACCAATCAATCAGTGAATATATGTATGTATATGTATATAGGTAGATAATGGATTTGTTGCCTAATAAGAGCGCACACACACACACACACACAGTGAAAGTGGTGGTTCCTCAGCAGAAACCCGTCGACCGTTTTCTGCTCATTCACACTTTCTGTCCACATCGTCTCTGAGCGTTTCTGCTTCTTATCCAGAGAATCCAGCATCAGAAATGACTGAAGCCTTGAAGATGAAAGTGACAAGACTCTAAACCTGTGTCTGTTGTCTGGCCATTTTTTTAAGTGTTCTTCCTGCTAAAAGATCCACAAACTACTAAAAAACGCTGTGGTCTGCAAAACAGGCCAGAAGCTGCTAATGCATCTTTAAGTCGATTAATAACTCGCTGGGTGTAATTAAAAAAAATAGAACACTTCCTCTAGGGAAATTTAGAGAGGGCTCGTGGGGCTGCTGAGGAGTGAGTATATTATAATGAGCTTTAACAGAGTTTTAAAAACAAATGATACCAGGAAGTTTATGATATTTATATACAAGAAGAACTACAACATGTTCCTTTCTGAGTTCTACTCAGCCTGTTCTTCAACAGACTTAATACACACATTGGACATTTAAAAAAATCTATATTTTTCCAGTCTGCTCATAAAATTTTTTTTTGTGGTTTGACGCACAATGTCAAATGGTGTAACCTACAAATAATGATAAATTTAGAATATTTAATCAACCTGAAATACAAAACTAGTTGGTAGCAGAGTTAAACTATCTGTTAAGTTTTTTTTTTATTACACCACATCACAGTTATTGGCATTGTCCCTTATAATACTTTGTGCTTTTCTAATATTAAACTTGCTGTGAATATTACTTATAGGTTTATAAAGCATTTATTACATATTTAACAAGCTATTATAGTCATTAGCTGTGTAAAAACTATCCAAATAATGTGTATAGATGGAGAAACCAATTATTAACCACCTGACTCCCATGTGTCTTAGTGTTTCAGTGTTTAAACAGGTTAACGAGCACCAGGTGTTTGTCTATAAACCTTAACGAGCTGTGGCCTGATTAGGTTAGCACGGCAACCTGACCTGGTTGCCAATGACGACGGCTGCACAACAGGTAGAGACAGACAGAAATGTTGAGGGAAGAACTGCATTTTTCTACCTCTGCGCTGGTCTCCCATTCCAGCTTTGACTGACAGAAAACATGAAAATAACATGGACCATCATCTTGTAAAGACTGAAGTTGTGGTGAGATCTGGTGTTTCTACAGTAAATATTTAGGAGACACTGGAACGTCTAAGAAAAAGTTCTATTTCTCTCTGATGATCTTTGTTTTGGAGTCAATGAGGAGCAGAATCAGACATTGCTGAACTCATTAGAATTCAGTAAATCTCACATGTTTTAAGAACAATGTAAGAATCAGAAAACGTTTTTATACAAAGTACAAATAAAAAATCACGTGTGTATGTTTTGAATTGTGAATTTCACCTACTGGCGCCCCAACATTTCCCATTATTACATGAAAATGTCTGAAAAATGATCACGGTCATTGATTAGTGATTAAAAAATGATCTGGCTAAAAACATGAATACACAAGACATGCATCTTCAGTTTAAAATTGAAATGGATCCTCTATGTGAACGTGTCCCTCAACAGTACAGAGACTATCGATGTAATGATTTGTTTGTTTTACATCATCCCATCATTCCTGATGACAAAGCTTGTGCAGTTTTGTTTTTTTTGTTGTACTTTAAAATGTGTAAATATGCACAGGACTGTGTGAGTTCACTTAAAAATGTTTTAATCATGTTTAAAGAAACTCACTTTGTTATTGAATATAACAATAAACTAATCAGAAACCCCCTCTATGCTTTGTTAATGTGGTAAATGTCTGTTTAATGTAATATCTGATGTATAGAACCAATAATAAATTCTACTGTGTCTCAGAATTCCTGCTTTTATTCCATAGGAAAATCAAATAGAAACGTGTTGAGCAGGAGATCATTAAACAAGCTGCTTCTATTGATCTATGAGATATTGACCAACATCATTCATCCTGGTTGGATTCTGATCTGCTGCAGCTACAGAAAAGAAAAGGTTTATTGATCTGATTCTGTATTTATTCAGTTGATCAATATTCTGAAATCTGTGTGTTCTCCTGTTACGACAACTTTAACAATAGAAATGAATAGAAATGAATGAGCATCCAACTATATTATGGATTAGAATCACCTTCCTTTATGTGGAGCCTTTTGTTTCTTCATGCAAAGAAATATATTTTTTTTAAGTTTTTCCCTTTTGAAAAAATCATCAAGGATCAACCAAGGACATTGGTTTGGTGATAAATGAGAATATGAGAAAACTGATGTGATGATCATAAAAAAACCTGTTACCAGATAGTTTAACTCTATTAAAGAGATTTATACAAAAATAAAATAAAATAAAAGACCAGCTAGTAACTAGTTTTATATTCTAGGTGGATTCATTATTATATTTATATTTTTTTAGTTACATTAAATGGTACAAATGGACTTTTAAATGACAAAAAACAACATGAACATAAAATTAATAGACCTGAATAAATGATTCTTAACACCAGATTTTAAAAAGTTTTTGACTTTCTCATATTTCCTAATATGATTTGATAGGTATTACACACACACACACACACACACACACACACACACACACACACACACACACACACACACACACACACACACACACACACACACATTTCTTCAGAGAAGAGAACAGAGAGAGGAAGAGAATTAATTAATCATCAAAATAGTTGGTTAATAATGTGGTCGTTGTCAACTAATTGATTAATGAACTAATCAATGCATTTCTATCTGGGAAACTTGCATAAAGACTGAACCACACACACACACACATACACACACACACACACACACACTGAGGTTTCAGGGAACCTCCGGTGGTTTTCGTGCGGTCGTCACCGTGGATACGGCAGACCTCGAGTCGCCGCTCAGCAGGAGGTCCACCTCGTTATCAGCAGCCGTCACCACGGAAACAAACGGGGAAGCCGACCGCCTCCCTCCAGGCAGCTGCCTGCGACACGATGGGCAGTCACGGATTCTGAATAATCTGCCTCCTCATCGTGGCTCCTTCACCGCGTCATAACGAGTAATTTACTGCCCCTGTCCATTCTCTCTGTTGTGTATGTGTATCTGCTCGTTCACACCTTATCCATCCGTCTTAGATCAGCACATATTTAACGTATCACCACACTTTTGTCCGAATTCTTCTCCAACAGCAGCTAAAGATCCATGGAGCTGATTCCGTGTATAAAACAGATTAATGTAGTTTAATAGTGCCCCTGTAATGTACAGAGCAACATTTAAAGTGTTTAAGTACAGTAGTAATATCTCCTGTTGAAATTACAACGAGTCTCCTATCAAGCTAACATTCATGAATTTGATGAAAACGCTGCATTTTGGCAGAGGCAGCATATGTAAAAGCCTTAATTATGCTGTTGTCAGCAAAAGAGCCAGAGAAGCCGTATTAAACATTCATGACGGTGGGACTCTATTATTTTAGGCCATAAAGGGACTAATTTGTGCTCAGTTATTTACCACGAGTGTGACAGTGCAGCTGGTGGAGCAGAGAGGGAGGTAAGGTTCACTCAGTCAGCCTGGAGACACACACACACACACACACACACACACACACACACACACACACGTCTCTCTGCTCCAGGCCTTCAGGGCCGGAACAAGAAAGTCCCTCCCGTCCTGTAAGTGTCTGTGAGGAGACAAGTGGATAAAAGATGCCCTTCCAGCTCCTTCTGTGGTCATGGTGTGACCACAGGGATCCATGCAGCACAGTCTAGACACACACACACACACACACACACACACACACACACACACACACACACACATTACATATGCAGTCTGGACAACGTCCGTAAAAATCAGCTCTGAATATTCTTCCTGTTTCATACAGACGACACCAGAACTGTCAGGGTCAAACACACACACACATGCTGGAAACAGTGTGTGTGTGTGTGTGTGTGTGTGTGTGTGTGTGTGTGTGTAGTAGAACATGCAGGCAGGATACGCCTATATATATATATATATATATATATATATATATATATATATATATAAATCTCAATATCCTTTTGTTTGTGTCTTTTTGTCCTTGGAAGAGATATTACATCGTAGACATCATATTTGACAAAAACAGCTCACAAAGCTTCATTCTGAGGTAAATCTAACCAAAGAGGCAGAGTGACTGTAAATTATAATGTCAATGTTCAAACCATAGTAAACAGCGTTGAGACATAACAAGTGTGAAAATACTCAACCACAAATTCCCTAAATTCAACTCAAGGTGCAACGCTTTCATTCCCTCACAATTAAGCATCAAAACAGGTATTAATATCAACAAAACCACTTTAAATGCACAGTACACGTTCATTAAATGATAATTATTGGTATTAAATTAGAAACACACCTTTTACATTAATGCTGCCAACACTGAACTAGTATTGGATTCTTCTGTGTGTTTCATGTTGTCTTTTGTCCATGGAGCTGCCACATTAACCATTTATATGTCCTGGACATCAGGGAATTTAACATGTGACCTTTATGACCTGTACAAGGCGTTATGGGGTCAAAGGTCACAGGGAAGTCTGAGGTTACTGAATATAATATTCTCAGCCACCAGAGCACAATTCAATTTACTTGACAAATACCTGTGAAGTTCTATGGTAGGACATGGACAAACAGCTGGAAAAGCAAATATATGAAAAATGGCTGAATGAGATGAGTTGAAAAGCTCCTGACACCTTTTCCATGTTTGTACCAAGTCATCATCCACAAACATCCACGTCAAACCAACCACACCTGAGCAGATGTTAATGAACGTGGGTCAGCGACATTTAATGGTTGGGTTTACAACACAGTTTTCTCTCTAAATGTAATTTAGTGTTCATGTCATTTAAAAGTCCATTTGTGTCACTTGTTTTGACAAAAATCACAATTTACTGTGATTTCTTGCCATGAAACTCCAAGTGGTGCAACTGTAGAGGAATGACCAATTTTTTGTATTGAGTCCTAGAATATAAAACCTCTTTAAGAGAGTTAAACTATCTGGTAGCAGGTTTTAGGATTACACCACATCACAGTTTTGGTGTTGTCCCACATACATTGAGATGCCTTCTTTTATATATATATATATATATGCATATTTAGATCCTGCAGCTACAGCGCCACCTATCGACCAAACGCTGCCAGAGTTGTTCTGGTCATTCAGATGTCGAGTCAACACATTTCCACCAAATGGGGTTCCAACAGCACAAAATGAGAAAATTCTCCAAAGTCAATAAAAGACTTGTTGTGAGACAATGATGTTTCCACATCAAACGTCCTTCAAAATAAAAGCCTCCTTTTCACAACTAAATGTAAAAACATAGATTTAATATCAATCTTTAGAAAAAAATTGACATGGCATGAGACTACGCCACAGACGGAGATTTGGTGAATTAAATAAAAGAATAAAACGCTACAACTCTTGGTTTTGTTGGTTTTGGTTTTCCCAGCAGCATCGACAGGTGCTGGTCTGGAGGATTCTGGAGGATTCTGGAGGATTCTGGAGGATTCTGGAGGATTCTTCTCCAACCTCCTCCCAGTGCTTATTAGGCAGCATCTGCAGGAAGCTGCAGGACGATTCCTCCTCTCAGAACCGTTCCTCCTCTCTGGGCTGATTTGTGCAGAGCTGGAGGAAGCAGGAAGTGCTGATCCAGCTTCTCTTTACACAATTTACCACCTCAGGTTTGTGGCGGTGCAGCCTCCTCTTCCCCGTGTCACCGTTTCTTCAGCCTTTATTTTACTGTTTATTTTCCGGCTTTCTCTAAATTTTTTATTGGTTTCCTGCACTTTTTTATGCCCTTTTCCCTTCTTTTATTTTTACGAGGCAGCGTTATTTCCCAATAGGCAGGAAAGTTTTGTTAAATCACACACATCTTTTACAGGAATCAAAGTGCTGCATAATCACTTTATGTAATTCATTATGGGCTGAGGTCAAAGCCTGATTTTATATTTTAGTTTATAGATTATATTTTAGTTTTTTATATTTAAATCTTCAGCGTGTGGAAAAAAAGGTTTTCTATGCTTTTTGTTTTTTAAAAAAAAAAAATTTCATTAAAAAAGTCCAGGGATGATTCCAGATTCAGAATAAAGAATATATTTAATATTTTCAGAATATATATTTGGATCAATGACAAAGATGAGAAAGTCCAAAACTTTAAAAAAATACAGTTTTAAGAATCATTCATCAGGTCTAAATGAACATTCATGTTCATGTTGGTTTCTTGTCATTTAAAAGAACATTTGTACCATTTATTTTTACTAAAATCATGATTTTATGTGATTTTTGAAACATTGTAAAAAATAATTAAAGTGTTAAAAATATTTCTATTGTATTTATTACGTCCAGTGATGTTTCCATTAGTGTGAGAAAATAAAAGATTTTCAGATTTAGAATAAATATGTTTAATAGTTTAATCAAATATAATTTAATGGGTAGTATATGAATTAAAATGGATCAATGAAGTCACATGTTTTACATCCTGGGATTAATTTTTGTGGTTATTGAATTAAATGTTGAATGATCATTGTATTTTCACTTGGTAATTGGCTGTTTTATTTATTTGTTTGTTGATTTTCATCTTTTTACTTGATTACAATGTTTTGTCGAGGTCTTTGTAATATTATGTGTGTTTATGATTATTAAAATGATTTAAGCTTCAGACCAGTGAACATCTCTGACTCATTTCACTTTTAAATCCTAATTTCTGGGATTTTTTTTTCCAAAAACTAAGACACGACTGCTGCTTACTAATAAACAGTGAGTGAACTTTAATTATTTGTGTTATTTGCTGTAATTGATGAAATAAACACTGTGATTTTATGTTGAAATTATAAAATGCTTGGAGGACGTGTTATTTTCTGGGATGAAGATATTTAAAGTTGTTAGTCGAGTTTTGTTGAATCCTTCCTGCTCCTCAGTTTTTGCCTTTTCTCATGAATAATATTTTAATTATTTAATCATGTTCTGTTTCATCTGTAAATGGGACGATATCAAAACTCACAGAATCCTAAAAAACTGGTACAGTTTATTTATCTTAAAAAGAACTTTTAAAAAATAAAAACAGACACAAATGGACTTAAAATGATAATGATAATAAACCAACATGAACACAGAATGTACATTTTAGAGATCTGTTGATATTCTTAAACCTGTATTTTATAGAGTTTTTGACTTTCTCATCTCGTAAACTGCAGTTTGTCACTGAACCATATTTATTATTTCATATCGTGGTAGTTTCAACAGTTTTATCTCACAGTTTTCACAGTGGCGACACATTCTCATCCCACCATCGACTTCCTTTTGTCCTGTAATATTTCTGTATTTTTCATTTTTTCATGGCCATTAGTCACTTTCTGTAATTCATTATGGGCTGAGGTCAAAACCTTTTTATTGTTCAGTCAATGGTGTTTTTTTCATATTGAAATCTTCAGCGTGTGGAAAAACTGTTTTTTTTTATGATTTTTGTTTTTCAAGTAAAAATATTTCATTAAAAAAGTCCAGGGATGATTCCAGATTCAGAATAAAATATATATATTTAATATTTTTAGAATATATATTTGGGTCAGTGACAAAGATGAAGTCAAAAACTTATTAAACCACAGTTTTAAGAATCATCATCAGCTGACGATGATGTTGGTTTATTTGCTGTATGAAACATCTGAACCCACAGTGGCCACACATTCTCATCCCAGCAACCACTTCCTTTTGTTCCTGTAATATTTTCTGTATTTTTCTAATCTTGGATCTTTTCTGTTTTCATGCCCCCCCCCCCGTCTCCATCCTCGTCCTATTTCTATTTCTCCTTGTGCCGATACTCGGCCCGCGGCGCCTCCCATACGTTATAACGCCGCCTTCATTACCCAGCCCGCCACAGCTGGCCGTAAATAAAAAACAGAGGAGGGAAGGTTGGAGGAGAGGAAGCGAGGGAAGGTGAAGAAGAACAGCACCAAACCACGGAACGAGTCGGAAAAGGAGGAAGCTGCGGAATCGGAGGTTATTGGAGAGCTGGAGGATGAAAAATGGCGTCGTCATGACATAATATCAGGAGCGTGTGGCCTGATGGCGTGGATGAATACAGATGTTGCCCAGCGGGGCGTTTGGCTGAGGGAGGGAAGAAATATTAAAGGAGATGAAATGAAAGCCGGCTGTCAGTGGGTTGGTTTATGGGCCGGTGTTTCCATCTCCAGAGTTTAGTCAGGTCCACTCAGAATAACCAGTGTCAGGATTTATCGCTAATATCTCTAATCGAACACAACAGAACGATCCGCTGCAACAATCAGAGCTCGCACGCTGAAATCAGAGCTCGTCCCCCAACACATCATCAATAATTGGCCCCCAGGGGCCGAGGATCCGGAGAATCGACGACAGCGGGTGAAAAGGAAGCTGCTGAAATCTGATCGGCCGCATCGACAGCTGGACGTCTTAATTACTGCAACGTCATGCTAACGTTATTTTATCACTGTTCAGAGGCCATCAGAAAACCAGAAGGTCACGCCGATCGCGTCGGGAAGTGAATGAAATGGAAATAAGTCTCGTTAATGACTTTCTACATCCAACCAGATCAATGCTCAGACTTCTGCCAAGAAACGAAAAGACACGAAGAATTCACAGAGATGATCCTGGAGCAGGTTCACGTTACGTAGCAGCTCAGATTTACAGAAGCGTGCACCTTTATTATCCCATTTTTCAACATTTATTTATTGATTTTAATTCTGAATTTTAATCTTCAAGTAAAAAGATATAAAGATATATATATTTATAATTTATCATTCTTTTTCTGTTATATCATTTAAAATTTAAAACAATGTTTTGTTTCAGATTAGGTACATATATATATATATATATATATATATATATATATATATATATATATATATATATATATATATATATATATATACACACATATATACATATATATATATATATATATATAGGTTAAAGATGTGTTGAAACACTGTGAAATAGAATGTTTTATCAGTGACCATTTTATTAGTTAAAATATAGATAATATAGATGATTATAACAATGCCAATTAATCAATAATTAATTTGATTTTATTTCACGTCAAAAATCGCACAAACTTCTGTGGAAAAAAAATATCCAAATAGATTTTTAAATGACCAGAAACCAACATAAACACCAAATGTACATTCATAGACCTGATGAATGATTCTTAAAACTGTGTTTTAAGAGTTTTTGACTTTCTCATCTCGAACAAACATGATTTGTCACTGACCCATAAATATAAGGGAAAATAAAAGAAAAGGCTAAATTGTCGACACTTCCCCATGATTTGTTGATCATTTACATCCATAAGTTTTCAGAAAATGTGCAGGAATCTTCTTGTAATGGAAGCAGAACATTGACAGAAGTCCCCATCCATCACGTGTCCGGCATCAAGGACTCTCCTTTCTGTTCTATATATAATCAGCACATGAAATAAAATATTAAGTCGTGCACCACAATCATCTCCTCGCAGCTACAGCAGCTCCTGGAGTAACGGGTGGATGTTTGCTCATGATTATCTCCCTGACGTTGTCACACCACCAACCTGCTGATTTATGCTGCGTTCAGCCTAATGGTTATTTTCCCTGAGAAAAAACACAACGTCAGAGTGCTACAGGAGCCTGATGCAAGGGCGAGATAATTCCAGCCTGCGCTGCCTTCTGTAACCTTCATAGAGAAAAGGGAGTCAATAAATAAGAGATGGAAAAACAAAGGGGGAAAAACACATTTTAGATAAAGCCGACCAAACAGTGGGGACGAGTGGAGTGGATTTATGTGTGTGTGTGTGTGTGTGTGTGTTCACTTATGCAATTACTTGTATTCCTCCACCTATATATATATATATATATATATATATATATATAGTCAGATCACTACTGGGTGATTCCTTTCAGTAAAGATCATTTATCAACACTTCACTTTAACCAGTAAGGGACAAATCATGTTTAGCAAGATGAGAAAATCCAAAACTTTTTAAAATAAATTCATCAGGTTTTTATTAAAATGTACATTTGCTGTATTTTTGTTTGGTGTAAATTTACACCATTGATAACTACTCGTGGCTCCTGCTGGTCAATAAAATGCTGCAAGTTAAATAACAGGTGACACAACCTTATTCAGGTTCAGAAATACAGCCCTAATAGTTTTTAATATTTAGTCAGTATGCTCTTCTATTTTTCTAATCTTACTGTGCATATGTTGAATATTAGAGTTTGGAAAATATAAGTCGAGAAAACATGTGTCGTCAAAAAGTCAGTTTCTATGTTTGCAAGATGAGAAGGTCAAACACTTTTTAAAATAAAGTTTTAAGAGGCTTTAATAAATATGCTATAAATGTACATTTGCTGTATTTTTGTTTGGTGTAAATTTACACAGTAACTCGTGTTATATTATTATTAACTACTAGTGGCTCCTGCTGGTTAATAAAACGCTGCCAGTTGAATAACATGTGACATAACCTGATTAAATTTTAGGAATATTTAGTCATTGTGCTCTTCTACTTTTTCTAATGTTATTTGTGTGCATATGTTAAATATATTAATATATTGGAGTTTGCAGTTCTGAAAAACACAAGTCAAAAAAACACTTTCTATGTTTGGCAAGATGAGAAAGTCAAAACTAAATTTAAAATACAGTGTTTCTGTGTTCATGTTGGTTTCTTGTCAATTAAAGGTCCATTTGTACCATTTAGTTGGATTTTTTACATGACATTCTAAATATGTAATCCAGCTGTAGTACTAACTAGTTTAAAACCTAGTTGTTGAGGTTACACCACAGAGCAGTGTTGGCATTGTCCCTATGGTAGTATATGTAGTGAATAATATTTATCGGATTCACAAACCGTTTTTTACACAGTTACCAAGCTGTTTCACAACTATCCATCTAATGTTTATGGACGGTTCAGAAATCAATTACACATAATAAAACGCTCTATAACCATGTATAGAGATATTTTCTGAATATTTATGTGTCAGCACGAGCTGGTTGTATCACACCGATGTTTCACACACACCACGTGATGATTTCTGCTCGCGTCGTTGGTTCCTCCAGCTCATCCTGCCTCTCCATCACCTGTGACTCTCAGCTTTTCTGATCAGTAAAACACACTTTTCTTATCTTGTCTCCACCCGGTGATATAAAGCCTCACCTCGCTTGACTATGCATGAGGGGCTGGCGATCCGCCACCAGGAGCCGGCTCCTCTGGGCCATTCATAACGTCTGAGGCGGCGGCGGTTGCGAAATCACAAGGGCTCGCTTCATTTTTCATGCACACACACATTGTCTTTTCTAAGGGGCAGTTGCTGCTGCTGGTTGGACTACAGCTGTGTTCCCCGTTAGCGTTTGCTGCGTTTTATTCCTCCTCTCCCTCACCTCATCCCTCCTCTTCCTCTCCTCTCCTGCCTCCTTCGTTCTGTCGCTCACTCCATCATCAGCCCTCTGAACTTCTCCTCCTTCCTTCACGCCATCTTTGTCTTTGTCAAACTCACTTTGTGTTTAACAAAGCCTTCAAACAGCAGCTGCTGTTAGAGTTAAATGTGATGTAGTGCCTCAGCGTGGGGGGGGGGGGAGGGGGGGGGGGGGGGGGCAGGTGACCCCAAACTGTCACGGAAACCCCCGTGTCACATGGTACCAGCGACTCGCCGCCACACTCAGCCACTGGGGGGGGGGAAGGGGGGGGGGGGGCTTCATGCATGAAGACTGACGCTTAATCTCATTCTATCAAACCCTGGTAGTTTTACACGTTCACAGCGACGTAAACACACACACACACACCTGATGCCAGCGTAGATGTAGGTCAGATGCTGCACACACAACAACCAGCAAGGGGGGGGGCTAACGAAGAGGAGCTAACAGTTAGGGGCTAACGTAGACAGGCTAATGTAGAGGGGCTAACGTAGAGGGGCTAACATAGAGGGGCTAATGGGTAGGGGCTAAGGGAGAGGAGCTAACGTAGAGGGGCTAACAGGTAAGAGCCAACGTAGAGGGGCTAACGTAGAGGGGCTAACAGAGAGGGAATAACCATAAAAACTTGGTACCAGATAGTTTAAACTCTGTTAACCCTCTTTTTCATATTGTTTCTATACAGCAACAAATACTTTATCTTCATTTTTCTACAAAGATGTGATATAAAATCTATGTTTTACAGTTAGGTGTGAAAAGGGGGCTTTTATTTTGAAGAAAAATTGGAGGTCACATGACCAGTCCCTTTAGCTCATGGACATTTAACATGTGAACATTGTCTCACAACCAAAGGTTGACTTTTATTCATAATTTTGGAAAATGTTCACCAAATAAAGGAGAACTCACTATCTGGGTAAGAAACTTTATTTTGTATCTGCTACCAAGTTTTTAGGGTTAAACCACAGGTCATTTTTGACATTGTCCCTAAGATAAAAAAAGGACCATTATCCACAGCAGTTCAACCACTAACAGGAAGTGTGACCAGTTTATTTCAGCCTATAAAACGCAGCCAATCACAGGTTAATGCTTCATGTATATTAACTGACTTCTGTTTAAAAAGAAATAACACGAGTCGCCTCTAATGCTTCGTAAGTGAGTGGTTCATCAGCGGAAATGAAGAAAAGCTTTTATCAGCGAGCAGGAAAATCCCTGCAGACGCCTCAGCAGCTCCATCACTCCCAGCTGCTATTAGAGCTGTTAGAGCCACATCCAGAATTCAGATAGGCGTGTTCTTCGTGTCTCTGTGACCTCACACGTGATCGCGTCTGAACAGTCGTCTGAGCGTACGGAGGTTTGTCCTGGTAGCAGCAGCTGACGGAGGCGTCACCTCCTCCATCTGCTCCTCCATCTGGATCAGAAAATACTGCTGATCCACAGAAAACTTCTGGAGGAGCAGAGATCAGAGATGTGATCACACTGTGATGGAAAACCATCCGTTAACGCTGGTTCCTGTATTTACTGGAGGATTATTCCCTGTCATCAACCTGCGTTTCAGTCCCTGTTTATACAGGAATGTAAATGTTGAAATGTCTTTACATTAAAAACCATGAGGATCAATATCTGCTCCAACATGGTAAAATACAACTGTGATTCTACTATGTAATACAATTAAATTATAAATGTCCTCCAGCTAAAACAAGATAAAACCCTCAGTCATGTGTTCTATAAAACATGAATCACACAGGACCCCAAAAAAATAAAAACACACGATATCATCTAGTTTTATATTCTAGTGGATGAAATATTTCAAATTTATCATTATTTTCTAGAAATAAGTCACAAATATCACAAAAAAACTTACAAACACACGCTATCAACTAATTTTATATTATACATGTAAAATTTTATATTTAAAAAAAATCCACAAAATCATGATTTTTTTTTTTAAATAAATGGTACAAATTGATGTTTAAATGACAATAAACCAACATGAACACCAAATGTACATTTACAGATCTGATGAATGATTCTTAAACCTGTATTTTAAAAAAGGACAGATTTTTATTTTTTTTTTTTTTAAATTGTACTTTTAATCGACCTATAGTAAAAAAAAACGTGTTGATACCATGTGTTTTAATTTTTTTTTACACATACTTTAGAGAATTAAACTGTAATTAGGATTACACAACTTGACAACTTGACATTGTTCCATTAACAGAAAAAATGCTGTCAAGTGATTTCACTTTGTTCTGTTTGCTTGTGTGAAGGTTTTTTTATTGTGATAAAACACTGTGTGTAACTAGAACTGCATAGCATTTCATATTGTAAGTGTATAGTGTCACAACATTAACATTTATTACAAACCAACAAGTTTAAAAATCAGAGTAAGTTACATTGTTGTTATATACATACACACACACATATATATAAATATATATATATATATATTTATATATATAGGTAGGTAGATGAACATATGTAATATACATTGTTAGTTTATTGTCATTTTAAAGTTCATTTGCACCATTTATTTTTTACAAAAATCATGACTTTGTGTGATTTTTGAACCGAAAAGCAATGATAAATTTTAAATGATCTAATCCCCCCAAAATATAAAACTAGTTAATAGAATATGTTTATATTTTTTGAAAACCTTTTTAAGAGCGTTAAACTATAAATTTGACAGTTTTTGGCGTTGTCAACACAGAGATTTTTTTTCTTTCAGAGCATATATATATATATATATATATATGTGTGTGTGTGTGTGTAATTTGTCTGATTGTATCCTATTACTAGTTAAATGCTGTTGTTTTGATCCATGTCATTAACGCTGTTCCTCTAAACGCTAACTTCATGTTGTTTATTAGCATCAACAGTCAGTTCAGAGACGATTGGACGCTTTACTCCCATGTGACAGGAACGAGTGTTTAATATGTTTTTGATTATGAGGCGTTCTACATGTTCTATTAATAATGTCCCAGGGTCCAAAACATTGGCTCCACAGAGAAATACACACATGACAAACAGAGCTTCAGAACCGGCTGTCACGGCTCCCGTGAGGTTGTGATGTCACAACTATTGGCTCACAGCCAATCAGAGGAGAGGCTTATTTATAGCAGCTCTTCAGAGAGAAGCCACAGAGATAATGGTGAAGTATATTAAGATGAGTTTTATTTTATTTTCATTTTATTTTCATGTCTTTACTCTGTACGCTGCAAAAACAGACAAATTCAATAAAATCATATCTTATCTTATCTTATCTTAAATCCACAAATCTCTATAGTGATGTCGCAACATCAAGTAAAACACAGGAAAAATGGACAAATTGGATTCTAGAAAAAAAGCTGATCCATTTCAGTCGAATAGAACCATCGTCTGAAATCAGCATTAACTTTTCCTTTTTAAAACCTTTGACACCAACAGCAGGATTTTACTTGCATTTTACTTTGAATAACAGTAATTAGTTATAGTTACTTTGAATAAGAGTAATTAGTTATAGTTACTGTGAATAACAGTAATTAGTTATAGTTACTGTGAATAACAGTAATTAGTTATAGTTACTTTGAATAAGAGTAATTAGTTATAGTTACTTTGAATAACAGTAATTAGTTATAGTTACTGTGAATAACAGTAATTAGTTATAGTTACTTTGAATAACAGTAATTAGTTATAGTTACTTTGAACGACAGTAATTAGTTATAGTTACTTTGAATAACAGTAATTAGTTATAGTTACTTTGAATAACAGTAATTAGTTATAGTTACTTTGAACGACAGTAATTAGTTATAGTTACTTTGAATAACAGTAATTAGTTATAGTTACTTTGAATAACAGTAATTAGTTATAGTTACTGTGAATAACAGTAATTAGTTATAGTTACTTTGAATAACAGTAATTAGTTATAGTTACTTTGAATAACAGTAATTAGTTATAGTTACTTTGAATAACAGTAATTAGTTATAGTTACTTTGAATAACAGTAATTAGTTATAGTTACTCGTAACTTCTCCCAAAAAGTAACTTAGTAACTACATTATAAAAGTAACTCATTACCAGATAAAGTAACTATTGTGTTACTTTTTTAAGTTTAAATAAGTACTGTGATTTACTGAGGGTCTGTGAACGCATCTTCAGAGTCAGACGCTGCAGCAAAGAAAAACAAAGACTCAGAACTCTGAATGAATGAATTTCTTGTTTTGGCTCCAGCTGCATTAACCCGTTAAAGCAGATGAAACCACACTAAACTCCACCTTTAAACGGTTAAACAGCAGCTGCTGTTGCTCCTAACACTTGATGTCAGTTTATTGAGGAAACGGCAGAAAGCTAATTACAGCAGGACGTCACAGCCGGTTTAAGGCCCCGTTGGCCTGTCAAAGGTGAATCGATGTGGGTCAATACTCACAGAACCTGGAGCTGCAATAAGGCGCAGCTCAATATTTCAATCTCTGGAAACACGTGTACAGTATTTATGTGTTGCTGCAGGCCACTTTTAATATGTGATTAACAGCAGTAGACGTATAAACACTTCATTTCACCTCCTTAACTACACATTAACTATAAATATGAAGCAGCATGAACTGATGTATGAACCACTTTGGAGTTCATATAAGAACTTGTTTGCATTTCATATGTAATTCATACATGTTCATAACTGTGTTTTATATAGTTGATATTTTTCAATCATTTGAGTCCATGAATACAAACCAGTCCATTCAGAGCTAAGGTCTGTCAAATGAAGGGTTATTCACTTTCAAGTATATTTTATTAATTTCTAGGGGGAAATGTTCTGCTTTCTGCTCCACTACATTCATCTCACAGCTTTAGTTAAAATGCAGATGAAGATTTTAACATTTATATTAAATGAATACATTTCAATATTCTATTATCGATCACTTTTCTTTTTTAAAAGATTCACTTCATGTAAAAGGCACCAAATCTAATGATGTGGATTTACTAATCTACTCACACTGATGAACTAAAACAGTAAAATACTCATAATTAAGTCATCTCCAGTTTATTGAGTAATTATTTGATTATACTATTAACACTTGTTCTCAACTAGAGGTTTTTAAAACTAACTAATGACTCTATATTTTATAGTGTTTTCATGTAACAACAATTACTTTATCTTCTTTTTTTTCTAAAAAAGCTGTGATTTAAAATCAAAAATGTTTTTACAGGTAGGTTTGAAAAAGGGCTTTTATTTTGAAGGACATATCAGGATAGTTTGATGCTATGTAAATCGATGTGACTCCATTGGGCTGCTGAACCAAGAATTTTACATTTGTGCATAGTTTGCAAATAGAATATTAGAAAAAAAAAAACAGCTTATAACATCATAATTTAATATATTTATATTTTTGTATAACTGTATAATCGTATAATTGTCGCAGCGTTCGTTCCTCCAGGGACGACGGTGACCTCTAACCCCACAGAAGCTGGAGGACACGGTTCCTGCATAATGAAGCGTTTAATGCGTCTAAAGCAGCAGCATCGTGACAGCTCCACGTTAAAACGCGACGTAACACATTCGCCCTGTTACACACAGTCTACAACGTCAATGCAAGGACGTTCTCCAGGTGTTTGGGTTTTTTAATAAGAGCAGACAGGTGAGATTTATTTAAGCTGCTCAAAAGTAAAACATAAAAATAGATAATAGAGATAATTGTTAATAGGTTTAGTGTTGACTGCTATTGTTCACTGTTTTATTTGTCATTCATCATTTATATTTTATATATTTTTTTTATTTTAAAATGGTTCTCAACAACAATTGCACTCCTTCCTAACTATAGGACAGCCAGGGCATTTTCCCTGTAACAGATCATATTGTTATTTGATGTGAACCAGTAAATATCTCTCACACTAGATCAATGTCTCGGGGCTTTAAAAGCAAAGTGGACAGTTATTCAGTCCGTTCTGATCCAGACTATTATGGGATTCTCCTGAGTGCCTTTCCCTGTTTGGTTTGATCCGTGTTCTCCCGCCCAGGACTCATTATCCCGCTGCATCGACGCCTTCCTCCGTCAAGGTGACACCGACACGGGAAACGTACACGTCACGTCATAAAAGACGCGTTTCTGCCTGAAGGCGAAGCCTCCGTTAAACACCGATCAATCCGTCCCTGTCCTCATCTCAGCAAGACCCAGTAATTAGAGCAGGTCGGCCGTTCGTTAGAAATACGCTTCACACGCTGTTCTACAGAAGGTGACGAGACATGCAGGGTTCCTGAAGTCGTAGCAGGAACAGATTCATCCTTCTACGCTGGAATTACTGCTGGATGAAATCAAGGCTCAGTAATAACGTCTACGCACGTTTGGATCCTTTTTAATCACAAACAAATACCTGAAAGGTACAAATAAAAGGTCAAGCGTGTCTGTTGCTGTACGACGACAATCACTTTACCTTCATGTTCTAAAAGCTGTGATATAAAATCTATGTTTTTACAGTTAGGTGTGAAAAGGAGGCTTTTATTTTGAAGGACATACAGTGTATGAGGTCACATGACCAGTCCCTTTAGCTCATGGACATTTAACATGTGAACATCATTGTCTCACAACCAGTGGTTCACTTTTATTCTGAAATTTGGAAAATTTTCACAAAATAAAAAAATTAACTCAAACTATTGATTTTTTGGTTTGTTTTATATTTAATTCAGTTTTGAGGCTATTAGCTGTTTTCTTTGTCTATATTACAAAATGTGCAAACATGTAATATTCCTGGTTTAACAGCATTGACTTACGTAGCATCAAACTATTCCTACAACATATTTTTCATAAATCTAATATTTATGTTATTTTAAGTAATAAATGCATTCTCACCTTGTTTAAATTATATTTTATGGAATACAGGAATTACTGTGTGAATACAACAAATAAAAGTGAAAACAGCAGGAAGTGTTGAACATGTTCTGCAGAACCAGGGTGTGATTTTTAAAGTTCTTTAATGAACTTCGTTGTCTGTGAAACGTGTGAACATGACGGGAAGCGCTTGTTTAATTTTTACCACGTTGTCCTGTTCTTCACTGATTTGTGTTGAGCTGCGACTCCCAAAAAGCTGCTGGCGTTGGTGCAGAAAATAAAAAACGCTGGTTTGAACTCGTACAGTCAAACAACCGTCTGTGACCAACAGATGTCTGATTCATTACATTACGGTAAATCAAACATGTCCAACACTGTGATTTCACTGACACGTCAAACACCTTAAACACACCTCGTGTGTTAAGTGAACATTGAAGATCCATTAAAAACTACACCTGTCCCAAATAATTCACAAATATCAACAGGTCAGACATGTCCATCTAAACAATAACTAACAACAGAATCACATTAGATGCTAACATGAGCTCAGAGATGCTTTTTACACTAAATCAGACGCATCAGTTATTAAAACAAGAAGTTTCATGTTAAAAGCTGTAAATCTGTTCTATTATTAGAGCTGGAGCTGATGCTTGTTTCTAATATTATCTAATATCCAAACTATTAAATCCTTAGTCCAGTTAAAAACGTGTGAAAGAATGACTCAAACATATATATATATATATATATATATGTATATATATATATATATATAGGTGTAGATCTGATGTTTTTTGTGGAGGCGTTCCTTGATTACAATAAATTACAAATTTAAGTTAAGAATTTATACAAATTCTAAAATAATTGTAGTAGATCACAAGATGATAAAGTCAAAAACTTTTTAATCCAGTTTTAAGAATCATTAATCAGGTCTATAAATGTACATTTTGTACAAAAAATTACGAGTGTGTGTGTGTGTGTGTGTGTGTGTGTGTGTGTGTGTGTGTGTGTAATGTATTTTCTTGTTATTTAAAAGTCCATTTGTTTTAACAAGATTTATAATTTTGTGACACAAATGTCTATTGGTGTAACTGAAAAACAAATAAATATTAAATATTTAATCCACCTCTAATATAAAACTAGTTGATATCATGTGTTTTTAAACCTTTTTAAGAGAGTTAAAGTATCTGGTACCAAGTTGTTATGATTTGACCACATGATGTTTTAACTCTGTCCATCTCCATAATATGTATTTTCCATGTTGATGCGTTATCTGACCTAATAACTGTGTATTAGAACCCGTTGCAGCGTCGTTCTTCCCACACACTGCTCATGTGTGACTGAACAAACACAAATAAAGGATATATTTTGTGATAAACACACCCAGGAGACGGCTGCCTCTGCCGTCTCACAACCACAAATACCCGAGGTCAGTGAGCTCCATCAGGGATTCCTACCACAGCTAACGGTATTTAATTAGGCCTAATGTGGACAATCCTTCTCCTGTAGGAGAAATAGCCTGACGCACTGCTGCTGTCACACTAAGGCTGGTTTTACTGTGACTTGGACAACGATCTATGTGACTGAGCAGACTATTACAACGTTAGCGTGGAGCAGCTCGACCTTTGACCTCCAGGGCTGAACCAACAGGGGCTGATGTAGAAGAAGGAAAGTGGAGGACAGAAGTTCAGGCTGTAGTGGTGTGATGTGGAGACGTCTTTCAGTCCATTTAACTGAGTTTCACACCGTGGTTTAGACTTCTGAACACTTGGTGTCTACACTTCATACTCATACTCTGTGCTGTATGCTCCCTGTGAACACTCTGCTGCCCCCTAATGGAGTGGAGGTGCAATTGCACCTTTTCTAGGACATAAAAGAAAATTAAATTAAAAAATAAAAATCATGTTCCCTGAAGTCAAACGCGCCCCCCCCGATGGAGCCTCTTACTAAATATTAATTACTAAACTTTTAGTTTAATTTGAGTATTGTTATATTAAAGCAGTATCACACTGTATCACATCATATGTGCAGTATATGTGATTAGTTATTCACATTTCATTAATTTGTTCACATTTTATTGGTTATTTTCCATAAGTTTTATGTTTCTTGGCTCATTTACTTTAGTGTGAGAGACACATGTGTTTGTAGCTGATATATGAATAATCACTTATCTTCATTCAGACTAATCTTCATGTGTTTAATCAACACACACACACACACACACACACACATACACAGACACACACACACACACACACACACACACACACACACACACACAGACACACACACACACACACACACACACAGCCACACACACACACACACACACACACATACAGACACACACACACACACACACACAGACAAACACACACAAACACACACACACACACACACACACACACACACACACAGACAAACACACACATACAGACACACACACACACACACAGACACACACACACACACACACACACACACACACACACACACACACTCTCTATAGTGATCTGGGTCCTTTCATTCTGCCCTTATTTTGAACCTGTTCTCATCATAAAGCAGAAACCTCTTAACCTCTCAGAATAAAAACAAAATAAAGTCCAAGTCTCTTGGAAACTAAAAGTTTTCCAGGACTTTCCAGGTGAAAACGTGTGTCTGAGCTGTGATAATAATAAAAATAATAATTTATGGATCATTCTAATCTGATTTGAGAAGCAGCTTCAGAGCTACATTAACTCCATTCATGCTCATTTGATGCTTATTTTTATTTTTCAAATCTTAATCACATTTTAATTTGGAACACGGTTCAAAAACAGACGTGAAAGGAAGTAAATTACTATTACTAGTACTAATTCATTTATGTATAACACATAAATACATGAAGAACAATGTGGATGTGAGGCAGCGAAACAAAAGGAAAAACAAACACACACAAGCTGAAAACTGACCAATCAGGACACACGGAGATAAAATAATGAACTATGAATTCTGCAGTTTAAGACACACAAGAAGAATCCAACTATTGTTTTTCTGAATAATTACTGTCGTCAGATTTTGACTCGAGTCGAGAAGATGAGACGATGAATTAGTGTCAGACGATTAAAAGAGAAGAGATGAAAAAGACCAGAAACTGTAAATGTTAGTTATTGGGTCAGTGATTAAATCATGTTTGACAAGAAGAGAAAGTCACAAACTTTATAAAACACAGTTTAAGAATCATTCATCAGGTCTGTAAATGTACATTTATGTTCATGTTGGTTTATTGTCATTAAAAGAACATTTTACCATTTATTTTACAAGAATCATGATTTTGTGCCATTTATGTAACTGAAAATAGTGTAGATTTATTTATAGTTATTATTTAAGTTCTAATTATAGTTTCCTCAAAGCTGCAGATTGAAGCTAAAATGTCTTTTTTTGTCCACAACCCAAAGATCATCAGTTTACTGTTATAGAAGAATAAAGAAACCAGGAAATAATCAGAGAACAGAAGCTGAACCAGAGAATCTGGACATTTATCAGTAAAAATGACTCTAATCAATTTGTCCTTCATCAACATAATTTATTATATTTATTAGCATTTTCTCTCCATTCTGTCGATAATGCATACTGTGTATGCGGATCAACAAATTCTGCGAATTTGTACATTGTGTTGTGTGTTTTTTTATTTTTTTTATAGTTTTTTTATCTTCTTCAGCTTTATTTTTCTTCTCTTTATCTGTAACGCTGCAGTAACACACAAATTTCCCCGTTGTGGGATCAATAAAGTTTATCTATCTATCTATCTATCTATCTATCTATCTATCTATCTATCTATCTATCTATCTATCTATCTATCTATCTATCTATCTATCTATCTATCTATCTAATTCGTGATTAATGTATTAGTTGCCAACTAATCGATTAATTGACTCATGATTGTGAAAAACATGAACTTGCATAGATTTATTCTCTAATCTTTAAAAAACGCAGACATTACTACATCATGTCATGAGCCAAAATAAATAGTGAGTTCAGTATTAAATTCACATGAAGCAGAGATGAGGAAGAACTTTAAGGAGAAAGTCGTAGGAGAACATATAATCTGCCTTTTATAAAAACGACTTTATCTAAGAAACGTGAACTTAATCAAATCTGTATTCATGAGGAACAGGACAATGGCTGCTCACCTCCTCACGTCCACGGCAGCTCAGAAAACAGGAGGCAGAGACGGACTAAATTAAATTTGATAGAAAGGGAGATGTATTATTTTCCTATGACAATACTGTCACACACACACACACACACACACACACACACACACCTTGTAAATTAACTTTTTCCCTGAAATGCAGATGGACGCCGCCGTCTCTTCTTCTCTCGAACATCTTTCACACATCACACACAAACACGTGGACACACACACACACACACACACACACACACACACACATGCAGTTCTATTAAGTCGAGCCAAATCATCTGAGAGACTGTGAAAATATGATTGGTGCTGAAACCCGCCCGGTATCCGTCGTATTAGCTGACAACGATACGATATGATCTGGTGGCGCTGGAGGTGATAATAATCACATCCTGCTCTTCACAAAGATCCAATAAGAGCTCTGGTTCTGAGGCCGCTCCTTCACACAGGTGTGTTTTCACTTCGTATCGTGACTCAAAGTATTTTAATTTACATATTTGACTGGAGGAGAGATAAGCGAAATGAGAAATTCTTAGATTCACAAAGAGAGGAAGAGCGTCACCGATATGTCTGTTAAAGATGTTAAATGTTCTTTAACTCAACCCTCTGCTGCGTAGTGGTTCATTACGGTAACATTACTGTGTCTTCACTTTTAGAAAGAGCTGTGACACAAAATCTGATTTTTTAGTTAGGTGTGAAAAGGAGGCTTTTATTTTGAAGGATATACAATTTAACAGGTCACATGACCAGTCCCTTTAGCTCATTCTGTTTTTTTACTTTTTATTTTTTTCTAATATGCAAAAATTATGCAAATACAGAAAATTCCAAGTGCATAAAAGCTAATGGAGTCCTTAAATTACTTAATTAACATGAAACTATATACATATGTATGTATATGTATGTATGTGTATGTATGTATGCTATAGAGGGTTAATGTGAATGGATGTGCAGCTCGTGGTTGTTACTACAAACATCGTTTATTAATTAATGTATTAATTAACAGTGGGTTCATCCTCAGCCGTAGGGTTCTACTCATCATGTCATCATGATCCACTCAGCTCCACTTCTTTGGTTTTTCAGGTGAAAGCTGTGCAGAACTTTTATTCTTCTTTTTTAGTGAACTGGGTCGATAACAAAAGACGCCGTAGTCACGACGACCTGAACCCGGACCCCCCGTGCAGGAGTCGCGTCGCTCGCCTGTTTGTGGGCGTCGAGCTGAAGCTGTAGTTTTGCACGGCGTCGCTATGACAACCAGCTGCTATTTGCAGAGAGGAATGGAAACACGTGACAGCCAAAAAGGAAGCAGCGCTGAGGGGATGCAACACAGAACCGCGTCACCGTGCACCAGGATTCACCAACAACAACGTGCACGTCAATGATCCTCACGTACAAAAACACTCCACAAATGGACTTTTGGAAATGGAGTCCAAAAAAAATTTAATTATTTCCTGGTTTCTTTATTCTTCTATAATAGTAAACTGATGATCTTTGGGTTGTGGACAAAAAAAGACATTTTAGCTTCAATGTGCAGCTTTGGGAAAATTAAATACACAACTAGTTTTATATATTCTATATTATCAGTATTATTGACGTTTTCATGTTGTCAAACATAATTTGCCACTGATCCAAATATATAATCTGAAACTATTAAATATATTTTTTTTTATTCTGAATCTGAGAATCGATTGTTTGGACTTTTTAGATAAAATATTTTTATTTGAAAAACAAAAATCATGTAAAGCCTGTTTTTTTTCCACACGCTGAGGATTTAATATGAAAAAAAAAAAGAAACATCAAAACCAAACGTAGATTTTTATAACTTGTTAATCTGATTTGTCACTGACTCTTAAAATAACCATTTCGTTACCTTTTATTTATTTATTTAGAAAAATCCAGATTTTTGCGACTAGACAACTAGAAGCAATGATAGAACATATTTCATATCAATGGATAACAATGATTATTTATCATTTTTTATTAAGGAAAAGCCTGAATGGGACCAATTTTCATAAAGTTGATTAATTGTTGGTGTGTTAAATAACACACACACACACACACACACACACACACACACATACACACACACACACACACACACACACACACACACACACACACACACACCCCACTAATTAGATTTAATGATTGATCCATTATTAATAGAAATGTGATGTTTATGAGGAAGCAGCATCTGTCCTGTTGCATTAAACCGTATTTGTTGACCAGGTTCACTACTTTCTGATGTAAATGTGTCGCCGCCACGAGTTCATTTCAGTCCTTTATCTTTTTTTTTTTTACCAACACAACACACACACGACACGTATGAAACCAACATCCTCCAACCAGAGATGAATTATTCACCCTCCACAAACTGGATGAGGACGAGAGCTGCACGCGCCACGTTCCAATTAAAGCTGGATTATTAGTCGCTGCAGCGGATTGGCCGGCTTGTTGCATCCAAAGCGGGGGCTTAGATGGAGGATGGGCCCGGTGGGACCTGGACCCGGCGCCCTGACAGCGTTAGCACCACATTACACTCACTGAGCTACTGTACGGCTGCCGTCACATAAGTGGAACATTTTCACTTCTAAGCGCGTAGCCGTCGGTACTGACTGCCCCAGATACGAGTACGACGCGCAGCTCAGTCTGTGGTTCTCACAGTGCTGCTTTAACCTGGAAGTAGATTAAGAAAAATAGACCAGGAGTAGAAGGTCAGAGGCAGGAAGCGTGTGCAGGATTTATGAAGAACTACAGCTAGAAAAAAAATAAAAAATGGTTCTATTATTTGGGTCAGTGACAAATCATTAAAAATCAGTAAAATACTACATCAAGTTCACCAGGAGGACGTCAAAGACAGAAAACTGCTGTTTCTGGATTATGAAGTCCTTACTGAAGAAGAAGGTGGAGGTCGACAGGAAACACACGCACACACACACACACACCACACACACATCAGGCAGAAACTGTGGTTTCACCAAGACAGAAACCAACACACAGACGGAGAAACATGTAGAAGTTCCCTACGTATCTGGTCTCTGGAAAACTCAGACAGAGACTGGTCCACAACGACAGAACTACAAGACTCTGCTTGGTTTGTCATGGAGTAAAAAACAACAACTAAATTAGATATTTCCTCAACCTGCAATTTAAAACTCAATAATATCATGTGATTTTTTTAAACCTTTTAATTTAACTATCTGGGACCAAGTTTTTAGGATTAAACCACATGAGAGTGTTGACTTTGTCCCGTTAATAGAACATCTAAGTTTAAGCCTCCTAAAAATGCTAAAATGCTAATGTTGGTTTCTTGTCATTATCTTTTAAAACAAAATCCTATTTCTGCTATTTAACTTTATTTCATAGTGTATATGCCATATTACTTCATTATTACTTTATCTTATCCTATGTGTATATATTATTTAGGCCATTCTAAGTAATACAATCATTCAAAACAGTTTTACCATGCCAAAGGTATATTTTATGCTATAGAGGTTTAACATGGAAATAAATGATGTTTATAAACCTGTGAATGTCAGGAACATGAACATGAACATGAACATGAACATGAACATGAACATGAACATGACGTGACTCAGAGATCTCACATGTTTACATCACCTAATGACAAAAATATGCATGAATAAATGCTTCAGTCCACAGCCCACATTCAGACACTGAGCCTTCAGAGCTTCTGTGAACTTGTGATGTCACAACAAGTCACCCTGCACGGCCATTCAAACCAGCCAATCAGAGCAGAGGCTCGTTAATGTTAACGAGTCAGAGACAAAACCAACTGTTGTCTCGACACGAGGACATAAAACTACGCTGATGATTTTTCAGATGAACTTCAAATAAAACCAAAGGAAACGTGAACAATGTGGAAGAAAATGTAGAACTTTAATCTCCAGGGACTGAACCAAAGTGACTTTAATGAAATGGAAGCGAGGGAACAGCGGCCAACAACTGAGGTCAGACTGGACGTTCTGTTGTTTGGACAGAGACGCGTCCACAGAGCAGCACTGAGACAACGCTTCTCCTCAATCTGCAGACAAAAACCAATAAATCTGTTCACACACTCGTGTTTCTCTTCATCTTAAGGTCGTTTCTTAAAACCTGAGGACGGTTCTGACATTGAGACTTTGATAGCAGGGTTTGGTGAAGGGTTCATGTTTTATCTGATGTTTTATCTGGTTGTAAAACAACACTCATGTGCACAGAATGGGACAAAAAGGTGGTTGTTATACATGAAACTATTATTATAACTGATATGGACCTGATAAATAATGAATGTCCTCGTTGTTACACCTGCTCCTGATGTTAAAGCTGCCTTAAAGTCCAGACCATTTACTCTCTGTTGCATGGTGTCGCCATATGACTTCATAATTACTTTATTAAAATAAAATCTTTGTTTTCACAGTTAGGTGTTAAAGTGGGGCTTTTATTTTGAAGGACATACAGTGTATGAGGTCACATGACCAGTCCCTTTAGCTCATGGACATTTAACACGTGAACATCATTGTCTCACAACCAGAGGTTGACTTTTATTCTGAAATTTGGAAAAATATAATGAATATTATTAATATTAATATCTTTTTTTAACATTTCAGTTGATTTTAATTTTTTTTTATTTTCTAATTTTATAAAATAGACGTGTTTTCATATGTCAACAATTTGGTGGTGGTCTATAAATTAAACATTTAACCTGTAACCTTTTTAGGAGAGTTAAACTATTTTCTTTCTCTTTAAACTCAACATGTACTAGTAGTTAAACTACTACTATATCTTTATTACTACTAATGTCTTCGTCATATTTCCTCGTCTCAGCTTTGGGAGACTTTAGTTTGTCTCTTTATCTCCGTCTCTCTCCGCCTGTCTTCTCATCCCTGTTAAATATGTTTTCATGGTGTCACTTGGTGTCTACACTTCATACTCATACTCTGTGCTGTATGCTCCCTGTGAACACTCTGCTGCCCCCTGATGTAGTGGAGGTGCAACTGCACTTTATTCAAAGACAGTAAAAAAAATAATAATAAAAAAGCATGTTCCCTGAGGCCTAGCCCCCCCTTGATGGCGCCCCACTATTTGAGAACCGCTGGGTCAGGGTTAGGTGGTGGTGACGAACCTTCCAGCATTTAGTGAACATGTGCGTGATTTGGGGTTGATGTGAGGTTGCGTGGCGCTCGTTTATTACACGCCGTAATGAGATTATTCAGGTCGACTGGAGCGCTTCCTTCTGTCGCAGCAGCAGAACGAGAAGCTGCCAGACGAGTCGTCAGACTCCAACCACGCCACCGCCTCGCCGTTTCTCTGCCAGTTAGCGTCTTGTTGTTTCGTTTTTTTTTTTCCTGGCGTGTGAGAGGCTGCGTGTCGTCCCGTGTGCGTGTAACACGTATAAAAAACGCATGTCACCTCGTGTTAGGGGGAAGCAGCGTGTTCTCTGGCGTGTTTACTAATGAAAGGTAAAACATGGATTCAGCGTTAACTGACATGACGTCTGTGTTGCAGCCTGTCGACAGCATCCAGGGATAATTTGCTCACATATTGTATCGGTAGAAGCCGGCGTAGGGAATCTCTGTTTAACTTTTCAGTCTGTTCGGGCATAAAGAGGCGACGGGGTGGAAATTTTTAACAATCATTTCCCAGCCACGTCTGCAGAGCTGCAGCATCACTAGCTCCAGGATGCTGTGGATTTACTGCAGAGGAAATCCCTGATGCTAAGAGGCGGTTAACTTACACCTTTAGGAGACTTTTCTCCCCGTCATTCTGCAGCAACATAACTTCTCCTCATCCAGTAAGAAAAAAAACATAAAGCGTCGACAGAGCTGCCATCTGTTCTATGGGACTAATGCTTAACGCTGAGCAATGATATCAACACTTCTGCATGTTTGCACCCAATTAACAAAATCACAATTTCACCTCAAAGGGCTTTAGAGTTTTAACAAAAGCAACACAACATCCAATAAAAAGTTTATAAACTATAACACATATAAAATCAATCAGTTTCCAACTATTACAATATATAAAAATTATTTTAATTAGAGAAATTCTCTGGTTCCAGCTTCTGTTCTGATTATTTCCTGGTTTCTTTATTCTTCTATAATAGTAAACTGATGATCTTTGGGTTGTGGACAAAAAAGACATTTTAGCTTCAATCTGCAGCTTTGGGAAAACTATATTTAAATTGGAACACACGGTATCAAATAGTTTTATATATTTAAGGTGTATTAATTACTCAAAATTTATCTTTTTTGTTACATAAATGGCAAAAAATCATGATTCTTGTAAAATAAATGGTAAAATGTTCTTTTAATGACAATAAACCAACATGAACATAAATGTACATTTACAGACCTGATGAATGATTCTTAAAACTGTCTTTTATAAAGTTTGTGACTTTCTCTTCTTGTCAAACATGATTTAATCACTGACCCAATAACTAACATTTACAGTTTCTGGTCTTTTTCATCTCTTTTCTTTTAATCGTCTGACACTAATTCATCGTCTCATCTTCTCGACTCGAGTCAAAATCTGACGACAGTAATTATTCAGAAAAACAATAGTTGGATTCTTCTTGTGTGTCTTAAACTGCAGGAACATCAGTATCTGTCGACCTCGTAGTTTTTAGAAAGAATCGTCGTCAAACTGTCCTCGACCTACAACACACACACACACACACACACACACACACACACACACACACGCACACACACACACACACACACACAC
>JAYKQN010000048.1:475000-532500 GCA_036785175.1 Eupleurogrammus muticus
TAACAGCATCGCACCGCGATGAATAATTTACAAAACCCAACGCTACCCTTGACTGCATATGCAGGCGGATTTCTGAAAGCATCTTTCATGAAAATCGGTAATGGATCGTGAACCAAGGACACGGGAACTACGTCTTCCCTCAATATATTCAGGCTATTTAATCAATAACTGCAGCCGCTCAGATACAACGATGGAGCAGGCCTGGGCGGCGGTCGTGCACGTCACTTTTTTTGTCTCGTTAATCCGTCTCCAGTGTCATTAGAAGCAGATTCTTAATTTGATTGCAGCAGATTCTAAAAACGTTGTTTGTGTCTCTGACATTGTGTTGCAGGTTAAAACTCGTGTAGAACGTCAGTCTTGAAAATTACTGCAGCCCGATAATTATTGATGTCTGACATAGTAATAAAAAAAGACTTATATAATCTAGATTTTTGTGCAGATGTTATGGAGATACTGTGATGTGAGGGTGAAATGCAGATTAAATATTTCATTAAACCCTCTCTTGCATAGTGCATAACGATTACTTTAATTTTCTATAAAGCTGTGATATAAAATCTGTTTTAAAGTTATTTGTAAAAGGAGGCTTTTATTTTGAAAGACATACAATTTCTGAGGTCACATGACCAGTCCCTTTTGTTTATGGACATTTAACATGTGAACATCACCTACATAGATTTTTTTAACAAATAAAACAATTGAACTAACTATCTGGAGCAAGTAAAACTTGTTTTTACATTTATTTTTTCTAATATTCTAAAATAGATTTGTTTGCCAATAATTAAAATTCTTGGTTCAACAACCTGATGAAGTCACATTGATTTAAATAGCATCAAACTATTGCTTTACTTTCTGTAATAAAAACAACTGAAGGTTGTCTTTTATATATATTATTTAGGCTTTTTTAAGTTAAAAAAAACATCTAAGACATTTTTTTAACCAAATTTAAGTTATATTTTATGCAGTAGAGGGTTAAGAAACTAGTGGAAGCGGCTATAAATACAGTAAAGAGGTGCTTCAGCAGGATGGTGATAGATGGTGAACATCTACACCAGCTACAGAATAAAGGACCCTCTATGCAGCAGTTTGGTTCTGATTGATTCTTTTCTTTTAGGAGGAGTGTGTCGTGGTTTGGCTGAGGACCAGTGGGTCAGGGCGCTCGCACCACCTGGATAAACTGTCATCAAACGCTCGTTAGGGGCCACACACTTCACTCATTCTACAGGAGCATCTGACGACATGTGGAAGTAATAAACCCATAAATACAAAGCAATGAAGCTTCGACTGTTTGCTGGAACCTTCCCAGACGCCTCAGTCTGACGTGATCTCGCCCCCCCCCCCATAAGTCATCAGATACTCCTGGAAGCCGCCCCCACTCCAGATCTCATCTCCCCTCCATCTTTTTTTATCTCTCCATCACCTCATCAGCTCCAGCAGTGGCAGCGGCTGCAGTGAAGTGGCTGTGGTCGACACAAGTGGAAGGAGTGCTTTTCTTTTTTTTTTCCCCACTTACACTGCACATCTACGCGGATGGACTTGATGGCAGCGACCCCCACCCCGTTGTCGGCCTTGCAGTAGTAGCGCCCCCCCTGCACCCGCTGGATGCCCTCGATACGCAGCGTCTCGTTGTAGATCGACGTCTCCTGGAACTTGTCCGAGGCGCTGCCGGCCGTCTTGGTCCATCGGACCTGCAGGGGGGAGGAAAAGAGAGGGGGGGGCACAATGGAGAGTTATAGAGACGCTGTGAAGCATCAGAGTAAAGGAGGAAAGTAGAAGCTGCGTGGGTAAGATGTGTTTAAGGAAAAATAACACATGACACCTCAACCCACGTCGTGTTGTTTTCTGTCACAGTTTCTGACTCAAGGCTCAAAGTGAGTTTTATCATCACTCTGGTTGTTTATTTATTACCTAATAAACCAGTGGTTCTTAAAGAGTGGGGCGAGGCTCCGTCAGGGGGGGGGCACGTTTGACCTCAGGAAACATGCTTTTTTATGTTTTATTTTTTTTTTGCACCTCCACTCCATCAGGGGGCAGCAGAGTGTTCACAGGGAGCATACAGCACAGAGTATGAGTATGAAGTGTGGACACCAAGTGACACCATGAAAACATATTTTAGGGTTTAATTTTATTTTTTTTTATTTCAGATTTACTTTAAATGTTTTCTGTTAGTTAATAAAGCTATTCTTTGTTGTAAGTAGGTCCATATTTCTTTCTTTTTATTCTCTTATACGTTAATAAAGACAGTGTTATGCAGAGGTACAGTTTTTTGTTCTCTACTGTTAAAAACAGAAAATCTAATTAAAGAAATGGTAAGGTGAATATTTTAAGATCCAAAACACACATTTAAAATGAAACAAAAGCAAACAAAGAAAATGCAAAACCATAATAACTGATATTCATAACACACACACACACACACACACACACACACACACACACACACACACACAGACACAGACACACACACACACACACACACACACACACACACACACACACACACACACACACACACACACACCCAACATGTTGTGTTGCAGTTTTTCAACCTGCTCTTGTTTCTAAGCAGATTTAATATATAGATGTTTATATGTCATTTACTGGTAAGAAACTGGACTTTTTCTTGTAGCTTGAAAAGTTTATTCTTAAAATATATATAAAATAATAAATCACAAAAATCATGATTTCAAAAGTCAAGAATCCAACATGAACATAAAATCTACATTTTTATGGTTCTCTCATTCTGACAAACATGATTTATTTTTATTAACAGATTCAAACCCTGAACCAGAAGAACAATGTTCACTGGTTGTGTTTCACTCCACGTTCATAAAACTAAACACACGTAAACGTCTGTATAAACATCAGGGTCAGTGACCAGTAGTGTTGAATTTAAATAAAATGAATAAATTCAGAAAAGCCAACTAAAAGCATGTAATTTGCCTGGAAAGGTCATTAAATATGAATCTAATCAGAATTCTGAACACGTTCGTGTGTTTTCTTCCTTCAGGAGATAAAATCTCAGTTAATGACACGATGCTAAAAACTAAAAAACCTCCGACCATTAAGACTTTAGACAAACTCTCTGTGGCTTTTTCACACTTCAATTATCCCGTCAACACGATACGACTCACACACACACACACACACACACACACACACACACACACACACACACACACACTCGAGATGTACATGAAAGCCTGTAAACTCATAGAGCTGGAACGGTATTATCAGTGTGTGTGTGTGTGTGTGTGTGTGTGTGTACGTTCCATTAATCCCTATTAACCCTTCTGTCTGTTATCAACCTCAACGAGACTCATCAACCATGTCCCGCTGAGGAGGTCACGGAGGATAATGGGCAAAAGTCACTGATACGCTGTGTGAGTGTGTGTGTGTGTGTGTGTGTGTGTGTGTGTGAGTGTGTGTGTGTTCCCGCTCTCATCCATGCTCCCTGGATGTGTGTACACAGTATCGCTGTACATATTCACGCCTGCTCGTGTGTGTGTGGAAGCAGGTTATATGGATTAGTGGATTATCAGAGTGTGTAAACGCTCCCTGTGTGTTTATTCAGCTCTGTTTGTGGGAGGGATCTGGACGAGGCAGACTGCCATTGATCAGGAGCAGCCAAGGTGAGCAATGAAGCGAGCCCTGTCCCTGCATGGTTTACTGACTCCAGTTAGCATGGGAGTGTGTGTGTGTGTGTGTGTGTGTGTGTGTGTGTGTGTGTGTGTGTGTGTGTGTGGCCGTAGAATCACGACGAGCGAGCAAGTGAAAGTGAGCATGAAGTGTGCATCTGTGTTTTCCTGCTTTTATCCTTTTTGTTAATGAGTGAAAATACTGATTTTGTCCGTTCAGTGAAAATGTTCCAAACTTTTTCTCTGCTTTGGAGAAACGAGTGCAGTGTCTGCAGAAAGTGTGTGTTCCTGCAGAAAGTGTGTGTTTTCCTGTAGAAAGTGTGTGTTCCTGTAGAAAGTGTGTATTCCTGTAGAAAGTGTGTATTCCTGTAGAAAGTGTGTGTTCCCGTAGAGAGTGTGTGTTCCTGTAGAAAGTGTGTGTTCCCGTAGAAAGTGTGTGTTCCTGTAGAAAGTGTGTGTTCCTGTAGAAAGTGTGTGTTCCTGTAGAAAGTGTGTGTTCCTGTCTGTTAACACGTCTTGGAGTTTCAGCGTAGTTGATAGAAAGATTTTTTTTCATTAAAATATATTTAGTGTCATAGACACAAAGAAATGCTTCAGCTAGGACTCAAACATGGGTCTGCTGCTTATGAGGCAAGAACACTACCCCCTACACCACCACAGAACATATATAGGATTCAAGATTTAATGAGGATAATAAAATAATCATGTTTGGACTACCAATCAAAAACAGTTCATCAAGAAGGATAGAAATATCCATCCAATGAATTTCAGTAAAAGGACAAAAACAGTCAGAGATAAATGAGAGAAACAGAAATTAATACGATTCAGTAACAAACAGTTGCTGTTTGTAATTTTCTTAAACAGACACTACAATGAAATGTGGTTGGAGAATTACTAAAAAACATTCATGCAAAAGTACATTTAAAAGCTTTAGTATAATCTACTTTAAGTATTGAAGTAGAAGTACTTGTTTTATCCCTCTAACATATACGGCATGCTGTTATTATTAATGCTGCAGTGTTTGACTGTTTGTAGTCCAGGGTCAGATAAATGTGGAGCCCTGAGATGATTAATGGGGAAGAAGAAGAAGAAAACACGGTTATGTTTCACGAGTCCTTAAACTTTTTGGGACTTTTTCCTCTAATGTTTGATTTTCAGTGAAATATTGGGTTATTTAAACGTTTTTTTAAGAAAGTGGAGGGAAAAATCACTTTTTGTTGAAACTGTTGACAACTCTCAGACGTGAGAAATGTGAGTCGACTCGTGTTGGTTTTCAAATCCATCTTTAACTCTAAATCTTTTAAATCTGAATCATTACTTAAACATTGTAAAAAAAAGACACTTTAAATGTTTTTTATTACTTAAAATGGCCTAAATAATAGATATAAATTACAAATATACAGTATAAGAAGAAGTTGTAGCTTGTAGTTTGATGCTGTGTAAGTCAATGTGACTCCATCAGGTTGTTGAACAGGGATTTTACATATTTACAGATTGATGAACATTGATGGAAATAAATCTGTTTTAACATATTAGAAAAAAAGTTATAACATTAAAATTCATCTAAATGTAAAAAAAAGAAAAAAAGAAAATGATGTTCACATGTTAAATGTCCATGAGCTAAAGGTCATGTGACCTTATACACTGTTTATCCTTCAAAATAAAAGCCCCTCTTTTCACACCTAACTGTAAAAACAGATTTTATTTAGATAAAATGATTGTTCGACACGTCTATTGCAATTGTTAACACTATGCAATAGAAGGTTAAGTAAAGTAAAGTACTTGAGTCCACATGCATACTTCCACCACTGAAAATTGCTCTAAAAATATGTATGAGAGTCAGTGGAGATGGAAGCAGCACATGAGCTCATAACAATGCTGCAAAATGAAAATATCCTGCAGTAAAATGCATGAGAAAAAGCACATAAAGAGACAGGAAGGGGGAGAGATGATGCTGTGGATGTGAAGGAAAAAAAGAGCATGTCAAGCGAGATTTTCTATTTTTTTTCTTTTCTTGCAAGTGAGCCTGAGTAAGAAAGAGAATGATATATACAGTGAGGCTGGCAGCCGTGTGATGGGGGCGCTCTGGGAGGCTCTGCTGCAGCGAGGCAGGCGAAGCGAAACACAAAGAGGTGATGTGGTGAATAAAGGGATGCAGACGACACTTTATCTGCTGCTGAGACGCAGCTTCAAACCTTCAGCTGGGCCTCACCTTCCCTCTTCATCACCAGCATCATCATCCTCAGCCTGGTGAGGAAGCACAACTGGAGTTTATCTACGTTAAAACGACGAAAGAAATATTCACACCTGCATTAACTCTGCTGCTGAGTGGGTTTCCTTATCCCAAATGTTTCTAAGGATGCTAAGAATAATAATAATCTGGAATTTAAACTATTTAAACACTAGTTTTTCTTCTTCTCGCCTTATTTCCACATCAGGATCTCCTTCAGCATCATGAAGCTCTGCTTTAACGTGAAGCTGCTTCGTTCTGTGTTTCTGCTGCTTTTAATCACTGAGTTTATTTGATTTCTGTCTGTCTGAGGATAATTTAGCGCCTGGTTAAAAAAAAAAGAATAAAAAAAACCCTCTGTAACATCAGAGGAGAAACGATGAGCTGATGCTGCATTATTTCCCATGATGCCGCGCTACGTCACAGCGTTTGTGTTGTTTGTGTTGAGTCCTCACACCAGACATGATGACTTTTACAGTGATGTTACGGTTCCTGACGCTGTGTCACACAGACACGGCCTCCATCTGTTCTGCTGAGAACATCATACATGTCGGTTCAGGAATCCTGTTGGTGTCAGATAGAAGGTTTGTTGTGGATTCAGGTCACGATGGATTAATATGAGGCAGAGTTTTCTCATATTCTCCTTGTTTGGGCATTTTTTTTTCACTTTCTAGGTTTCTTTACAAAATACAGAAACACCTTTGAAATTATATTGCGACTGTATTTTCCTGACTTTTTTTTTTTTTTTTTTTCCTTTTTAAATTTAAAAAAAAAACATTTTTGTAACTTTTCTAACTGCTGCTGTAGCACTGTAAATGTCCCCACTATGGGACAATAAAGGAGCTATCTATCTATCTATCTATCTATCTATCTACAAGGCCACATGTAAGTCTTATATTTTCTCCAAAATGTGTGTATATATCTATGTGTGTATATATCTATGTGTATGTATATCTATGTGTGTGTATATCTAAGTGTATATATCTGCGTGTGTATATATCTATGTGTGTGTATATCTGTGTATATATATCTATGTGTGTATATATCTATGTGTATATATCCATGTGTGTATATATCTATGTGTGTATATATCTATGTGTGTATATCTATGTGTATATATCTATGTGTGTATATATCTGTGTATATATATCTATGTGTGTATATATCTATGTGTATATATCCATGTGTGTATATATCTATGTGTGTATATATCTATGTGTGTATATATCTATGTGTATGTATATCTATGTGTGTATATATCTATGTGTATATATCCATGTGTGTATATATCTATGTGTGTATATATCTATGTGTGTATATCTATGTGTATATATCTATGTGTGTATATATCTAAGTGTATATATCTTTGTGTGTGTATATCTGTGTGTGTGTATATCTGTGTGTATATATCTATATGTGTATATATCTATGTGTGTATATATCTATGTGTGTATATATCTATGTGTGTATATATCTGTGTGTGTGTATATCTGTGTGTATATATCTATATGTGTATATATCTATGTGTGTATATCTATGTGTATATATCTAAGTGTATATATCTATGTGTGTGTATATCTATGTGTGTATATATCTATGTGTGTATATATCTATGTGTGTGTATATCTGTGTATATATATCTATGTGTGTATATATCTATGTGTATATATCCATGTGTGTATATATCTATGTGTGTGTATATCTATGTGTGTATATATCTATGTGTGTGTATATCTATGTGTGTATATATCTATGTGTGTATATATCTATGTGTATATATCCATGTGTGCATATATCTATGTGTGTGTATATCTATGTGTGTATATATCTATGTGTGCATATATCTATGTGTATATATCTATGTGTATATATCCATGTGTGTATATATCTATGTGTGTGTATATCTATGTGTGTATATATCTATGTGTGTATATATCTATGTGTGTATATATCTATGTGTGTATATATCTATGTGTGTATATATCTATGTGTGTATATATCTATGTGTATATATCCATGTGTGTGTGTATATCTATGTGTGTATATATCTATGTGTGTATATATCTATGTGTATATATCTATGTGTGTATATATCTATGTGTGTGTATATCTATGTGTGTATATATCTATGTGTGTATATATCTATGTGTGTATATATCTATGTGTGTGTATATCTATGTGTGTATATATCTATGTGTGTATATATCTATGTGTGTGTATATCTATGTGTGTATATATCTATGTGTGTATATATCTATGTGTATATATCTATGTGTGTATATATCTATGTGTGTATATATCTATGTGTATATATCTATGTGTGTATATATCTATGTGTGCATATATCTATGTGTATATATCTATGTGTATATATCCATGTGTGCATATATCTATGTGTATATATCTATGTGTATATATCCATGTGTGTATATATCTATGTGTGTGTATATCTATGTGTGTATATATCTATGTGTGTATATATCTATGTGTATATATCTATGTGTGTATATATCTATGTGTGTATATATCTATGTGTATATATCTATGTGTGTATATATCTATGTGTGCATATATCTATGTGTATATATCTATGTGTATATATCCATGTGTGTATATATCCATGTGTGTATATATCTATGTGTGTGTATATCTATGTGTGTATATATCTATGTGTGTATATATCTATGTGTATATATCTATGTGTGTGTATATCTATGTGTGTATATATCTATGTGTGTATATCTATGTGTGTATATATCTATGTGTGCATATATCTATGTGTATATATCTATGTGTATATATCCATGTGTGCATATATCTATGTGTATATATCTATGTGTATATATCCATGTGTGTATATATCTATGTGTGTGTATATCTATGTGTGTATATATCTATGTGTGTATATATCTATGTGTATATATCTATGTGTGTATATATCTATGTGTGTATATATCTATGTGTATATATCTATGTGTGTATATATCTATGTGTGCATATATCTATGTGTATATATCTATGTGTATATATCCATGTGTGTATATATCCATGTGTGTATATATCTATGTGTGTGTATATCTATGTGTGTATATATCTATGTGTGTATATATCTATGTGTATATATCTATGTGTGTGTATATCTATGTGTATATATCTATGTGTATATATCCATGTGTGTATATATCTGTGTGTATATCTATGTGTATATATCTAAGTGTATATATCTATGTGTGTATATATCTATGTGTGTGTATATCTGTGTGTATATATCTATGTGTGTATATATCTATGTGTGTGTGTATCTGTATGTATATATCTATGTGTGTATATATCTATGTGTGTATATATCTATGTGTGTGTATATCTGTGTATATATATCTATGTGTGTATATATCTATGTGTGTATATCTATGTATATATATCTATGTGTGTATATATCTGTGTATATATATCTATGTGTGTATATCTGTGTATATATATCTATGTGTGTATATATCTATGTGTATATATCTATGTGTATATATCTATGTGTGTATATATCTATGTGTGTGTATATCTGTGTGTATATATCTATGTGTATATATATCTATGTGTGTATATATCTATGTGTGTATATATCTATGTGTGTATATATCTATGTGTATATATATCTATGTGTGTATATATCTATGTGTGTATATATCTATGTGTGTATATATCTATGTGTGTGTATATCTGTGTGTATATATCTATGTGTATATATATCTATGTGTGTATATATCTATGTGTGTATATATCTATGTGTGTATATATCTGTGTGTGTATATATCTATGTGTGTGTATATCTGTGTGTATATATCTATGTGTATATATATCTATGTGTGTATATATCTATGTGTGTATATATCTATGTGTGTATATATCTGTGTGTGTATATATCTATGTGTGTATATATCTATGTGTGTATATATCTATGTGTATATATCTGTGTATATATATATCTATGTGTGTATATATCTATGTGTATATATCTATGTGTATATATCTATGTGTGTATATTTCTATGTGTGTGTATATCTGTGTGTATATATCTATGTGTATATATATCTATGTGTGTATATATCTATGTGTATTGGACATTAAAGTTCATCCTAAGGGAGATGTGAATGTGTGAACAACATTCTATGGCAGCTCCTCCAATAGTTGAAATATTTCCTCCAGAGGATTCGTCTGATTCTCTGTGGATCACGAACGTTCAAAATGTCACGACAGTCACAGAGTATTTGTGAACTTATTTTAGTCTGACTGACATCCATAAAGCAGCCACTTCTCTTTTACTTTATTTCTCTCTTGAGTACACGAGTACATGTGTTAAAAAAAATAAAATTAAAAATGCTGTTTCAAATTATTTTTGAAAAAGTGTGAACTTCTTTTATGTTATGCAACCAATACACAAATACACCAATACACCAATGCACCAATAAACCATTACATCAATGCACCAATGCACCAATGCACCAATGCACCAATACACCAATACACCAATGCACCAATGCACCAATACACCAATACACCAATGCACCAATGCACCAATACACCAATACACCAATGCACCAATACACCAATACACCAATGCACCAATGCACCAATACACCAATGCACCAATACACCAATGCACCAATGCACCAATGCACCAATACACCAATGCACCAATGCACCAATACACCATTACATCAATACACCAATGCACCAATGCACCAATGCACCAATACACCAATACACCAATGCACCAATGCACCAATACACCAATGCACCAATACACCAATGCACCAATGCACCAATGCACCAATACACCAATACACCAATACACCAATACACCAATACACCAATACACCAATGCACCAATGCACCAATACACCAATGCACAAATACACCAATGCACCAATACACCAATACACCAATGCACCAATACACCAATACACCAATGCACCAATACACCAATACACCAATAGAGCAATACACCAATACACCAATACACCAATGCACCAATACAACAATATAACAGCCGTGCAATAGAAAATAACTTCATGAAGCTCATAAAGATGAACTAAATATCAGTTGCTGCCTCAAAAACGAATCAAGACCACAACAAAGAGAATAAAAGAGAAGTGTGCGCGCACGTGTGTCATTGACAAATTTTGTTTGGCAAGATAAGAAAGTCAGAAACTGTTTAAAATACAGTTTTAAGAATCATTCATCAGGTCTCTGAAATGTGCATATTGTGTTCATGTTGGTGTCTGTCATTTAAAACTTTGTCATTTGTCACTTTTTTCTTCACAAAAATCTAGATTTCGTGTGATTTTTAACATAAATGTCACCTGATGTAACCTAAAAAGAATGATCAATTCTGATTAATCTGCTCCATGTCAGATTTGACACTGTTTTACCAGATTCAGATTCTCGTTTCTCATCAGCAGCAACAGAGAACGAACAGATGTTGTCATTAAATTAGCTCATTTAGACAGAATCAGATCAGTCTGCACACAACTAAAATAACAAAAACCTAAAACAACTGAAAAATGAATCATCCTCTTAAATGATGTACAGTATTTTACTACGTTTGGAATTTCAGCATCAGAGTTATTGATTTTCTCACAAATGTTAAAAACAACAGAAACGGCTCCTGTCAATAACAATTAAGGAGCAACAATCCAGCATCTTCACAAGTTATATTTATTTATATTGAGGACAAGGAGCTGGTACAGTAACGGACATTTCACACCAAACCGACCAAAACAACTCATCTATTGATAATTTCAACAATCAATGAATAAATCAACTATCAGAATAGTTGTTAGTTGGAGTCTTATGTTTCAGAATATAACAATAACTATGTTTTTAATGTGATATTAACACATTGATTATTAATGGGTAGTAGGCTTTTAAAAGGGCTTTATTAACTATTAGTTATTATCTATAACTAGTGCTTATTGCAAAGACCAATCAATGGTAGATTAGTCAATTAATGGATCAGCTTCTAACTATCACATTCATCTCCAACTATTTTAATAATCCATTAATCAGTTTGAGTCATTTTTATTCTAAAATGTCCAGATTCTCTGGTTCAGCTTCTGTTCTCTGATTATTTCCTGGTTTCTTTATTCTTCTATAATAGTAAACTGATGATCTTTGGGTTGTGGACAAAAAAAGACATTTTAGCTTCAATCTGCAGCTTTGACAAACACTGATCAACATTTTACACCATTAATGAACCAAACAACCAAACGATTAACGTAATTCACCATCCAGATAATCACAGAACAGAATCCCGCTGTGAACTCGACGTCGTGCTGTTTTTCCTGAGCTGCTGCTTCCTGGGGTGAAACAGCATCAGAATCCTCTTTATTCCTGCTGTTGATTCGGAGGTTTATCCTCCAACTGGCTCACTTACGCTGAATAGGATTAAGATGCTAATCCTGTTATCAGGGAATACGACTTGGCACCGACTCCTGCTCATGTACACTACCTCACATAAAGAATGTGGGAGAGGAAATAACAGAAGAGACAAACACAGCAGGTTGATAATGACAAAGTGAATTATTGTCCTGTTTGGCTCTGGAAACACTGGATCAATTAGAGTTATCTGTCATTAATATGATGGAATAACCATCTAATGCATAGTGTTTCCATAAGGAGACAGTTACTTTGTGATATATAATCTATGTTTTACAGTTAGGTGTGAAAAGGGGGCTTTTATTTTGAAGGACATACAGTGTATGAGGTCACATGACCAGTCCCTTTAGCTCATGGACATTTAACATGTGAACATCTTTGTCTCACAACTAAAGGTTGACTTTTATTCTGAAGTTTGGAAAAAGCAAACTTTAGTTCATCATATGATTCAGAGCATTGACGCCTGATTAGAGACGAAGCAGGAAACAGAAGAAAAGGAAGAAGAACAGGAAGTGTCGCTACGGGAAACAGAAAAATGATGATTTACCCATAATTCCGCTCACATTCTAGAATCTCTGTTTGATCATTGGTTGTTTGGCTTTTTTCTCCCCAGATCATCTTCACACTTCAACACGTGTTCGTTCCTCTGAACAGGAACCTGAGCAGAAGGGACCGCAGATGGAAACCAGCGCTTCACTAAATCTGCTGCCACCACCTTCATTTATTCTTATGATCAATGCAATTTCACGCTGTGCTTTATAAACTAAACGATTAAACGAGGTGACTTATGTTGGAGAACCAACTCTTCATGTTCCTCCTCTGTTCCTGTGCAGCAAACACACAAACATCTCGTTGTTTCCTTTCACTGTTTTCACTCATCGATCATGAATATTTAAAGTCTGTGCCTCAAATAACAGTTTGAGCATTTGACAGAAAACTGCAAACGTATCAGCAATTTTACCGTGTGGAATAGAAATAATAGAAATAAATGAAAGATTGATAAAAGCATCAGTATTTTTAGTCAGGCTTCAGGTTATTTTTTTTCACGGAAAAGTAAAATCAATTGGTAAATAAACCAGATGTTTCAGTGGTAAAAGTCACATCTGGATCTTTATTTTAACAACATTTTAAAGTCTGACCACTGGATAAACATACAAACACAAAATCTGAATAAACTTCCTGCTAAAATCATAATATTCTGTAGTATTTAAGTATAGATGTGTAGTTTTTCAAAGTAAAAGTCATATTATTGTTCAGTTTTGTGTTTGGATCAGATATCCATGACGTGGTGATTAAATTCATTTTTGTGCGTCGACACAGATCAGCTCAAAATCTGCTGATGTAAAAACAGTGAAAAGTGTTAAAGAGCAAATTAAAGTGTAACAAAGCCTCAGTAATTAACAGGATTTAGTTATTTGATTATTGATGTAAATAAACACTGATGCACATCTAACTAAGAAAGAGGGGGGTGACCTTTGACCTGTCGTGGGTGCAGAGATCACATCACCAGCTCTTTCTCTCTGACCTTGTCATCTGATATAAATGATAAATGATAAATGATCGTGTTTCTCTCTCTCTGCTGAAACGTGACTCTCAGATCTCTGATTCTGGCCCTGATGAAGTTACAGGAAGAATCTGAATCAGCAGCAGGAACATCAGGAACATCAGGAACATCAGGAACATCAGGAACATCAGGAGCTTCACAAACCTGCAGCAGCTGCCGCTTTTCAACAAGACTCGTTACAACTTCAAACTACAAACTCGTTAATCAGACGTCTGGAGTCAGAACGAATGGAGAAGGACAAGATCATCTTCATCATCATCATCTTCATCATCATCATCATCATCATCTTCATCCTCCTCACACACTCCGCCCGTGTTGTGTGTGTTTGTCATAATGAGAAACACTAACTCAGCACTGCATAGGAGGGAGAAATATGAGACCTCACTTTATGTGTGTGTGTGTGTGTGTGTGTGTGTGTGTGTGTGTGTGTGTTTGTGTTTGTATGATTCTTAAAACTGGATTATGACTTTTTTTTATTTAATCTCTCATCTTTACCAAACATGGTTTGTCTCTCACCACATTTTCTGGCTTTATTAACTTTTTCCTGTGACTTTGTGAACTCAGACGTACAGAAGGGTTTAGACCACATCTGTTATTTTCAGCGTCAGAGACGGGTTGGTGGCGAGGTGCGTTACCACGGCAGCAGACACTCCAGAGACGGCGACAGCTACTGTACAAGAACTGAGCTGTTTGTTCGCTGCACGCAGTTTCATTTTGTCTGCTGTCTCTCTGGCGTAGTCAAGGACAGAGCCACACACACACACACACACACACACACACACACACACACACACACACACACACACACACACACACACACACACACACACACACACACACACACACACACACACACACACACACACACACCATCAGCAGTTTTGTCTCAATCTGTCACATTTTGCTTTGTTTGCAGACACTAAACAACGCGACACGCTGACAAATGTGTGAGAACTACGACTCAGATTCTGCTTCTAGTGTCTGTACAGAAATAAGAAAACACACTCTAAATGACTTAATAATTGAATGACTCAGTCAAAGATGAGGGAGGTAATTCTGTGTTTTACACTCGAGCTGCTCACCCTGAAAAACACAGATTCTTAATCTCAATCAGCTCTTTTGTCTGGTTAAATAAAAAAATAAATCTCTAAATGATTTTATTGGAAGCAGATAATCCCAGAGGGTTCGAGGTTAATCCTCTAACGCATAATAACAATTACATTCTCCTAATTTTTCTAAAAAAGATGTGATCTAAAAATCTATGTTTTTACAGGTAGGTGTGAAAAGAAAGCTTTTATTTTGAAATACAACATTGTCTTATTCAGAAATTTTGAGAATTTTCACAAACTAAAAATGAATCTTGATATCTGGGATAAGTGTAACTTGGTTTTACATTTATTTCAATGTTGATGTTTTTTTTTCTCTAATATACTAAAATACATTTGTTTTCATTTACACACAAATTCCTAGTTCAACAACCTGATGAAGTTGCATTGCGTTACAGCACCATAGTATTCTGAACACACACACACACACACACACACACACACACACACACACACACACACACACACACACACACACACACATGCTATTTTAAGTAATAAAAGCATTTAAAACATTGCATAACTAAGTGATATTTGATGTAATAGGTATAAATCTCTGCAGCAGTGAACATAATTCACATTAACAGCTCATCCCTATTAGAGCAGAATGTCCATTAGAATCATGCAGTCACCACATCGCCACACACACAACCTCCTTCACTCGTTTTAATAAATTCCTCATCAATAATGGATCCATCGGTGAATTAAAAGCGGCAGCTGATGACGGACAAGCTTGCTTAACACCTCATGATTGAGAGTGTTTCAGTTAAAACTCCATTTACGTTGATCTGAGCTGTTGAGCGTGTGTTTAATAACTTAATCATTAATGAAATGTGGCTCAGGCCATTAACGTTCAACATTCACACACATTCACAGGACTCCTCCAAAGCCTGCGTGTGTCCCGCATCTTCGTTATTCTTTTTTCAGGCTATCAGTGGTTCCACCAGCCAACATCTGTGTATAAAAAAAATGATAATGATCCAAATAGATCTTTTAATAACAAGAAACCAACATGAACACAACATGTGAATTTTTAAGAGATAAATGTTCCTAAATCTGTATGAGAATAAAACAAACTCTAAAACAGACGCCAGCAGGTGCTTCAGTGGGCGGAGCCTTCCTATGATGTCACACACCATGTGACCAACCACCTGTAAGTTACACAACAAAATGTACAAAGTAAATTAAGAAAAACTTACAAACTTCACAAAGAGAAACTGGAGGAAAAGACTATTTTAAAATGAACAGAAATTAAAAAATATATATATAAAAAAATTTTAAAACAGTTTTAAGAATCATTCATCAATTATATATATATATATATATATATATATATATATGTATCCTGAAGCAGCTGAAATCTAATATGTGAATTCTCCTGTGTTTCTCCTCCTTTGATTTTTATTCCATGTGTGATTTCTCCTGATGAAGTAAACCAGCGTCCTGTCCTTCTCTTTAACTTCCTGCCCCCCCCCCCCCCCCCCCACCGTGTCCGCCCCCCCACATCAGTTTCGGGGTCACGTCGCGACCTTGTTGGCGTCTGAGTCTCGTTGGCGAGGCCTCGCGCTGCCACCTGATCGCCATCGATCGCCATCCACTCAGCCTCAAGGACGGAAATCCAAACCAGATTCTAGACCACAGACCCCCCCAACCCCCCCAACCCCCCCCAACCCCCACTGCTCTGTTCTTCTCTCTGCTGCGAGGTCCACCTTTCTATTGCAGAAACACACACACACACACACACACACACACACACACACACACACACGCAGGTCTCAAGGTTGCAATGACCAGCAGACCCATGAATAAATAATGAGGAGGTAGGAATCACTTTCAGAAAAACCATTTACTGCCCTATTGTGTTCCTGAAGCGTGTGTGTGTGTGTGTGTGTGTGTGTGTGTGTGTGTGTGTGTGTGTGTGTGTGAGACTCCAGTGCTTTGTTAACTAAAAGCTTTCTGTCCCTGCAGTTAACTTCATGATGTAACCTGAAACACCTTCAAGGTGACGTGACCTTTACCTGATTTTCTTTCTTTATTTTTAAACAGTGCAGAGAATTTGTATTTCGTGTTTTACGTGACCTCTCGTCACGTTTGCTGCTGCTGTCTTGATTCTTTCTAATGTCCTAAAATTGTCTAATGTCATCGGCCGTTTTGCTTCCAGCGGATGAATGTCTGGTTTCTGCTGCTTCGTAGTGAACAGAAGACGGAGCGAGAAGTGAGGGATGAAGACGTTGGAGGAAGAGGACAGGAAGAAGAAACGAGGCGAAGACGAAGGAAGAGAAAACAAAGGTGGCGAAGAGCGAAGGATTGGCGGTGACGGATGGACAACGAGAGGAGAGACGGAGACAATACGACGGGAAACAAGAAGAGAAGTGAGGAAAGACGTGGACAAAGAGAGGCGGACAGAGAGATGAATGGACACGCTCTGCCTTTTCATTCCAATCTAACAGTAAACAATCCGTCAGGATAAAGAATCGAAGGAATCCTCAGTCAGCCTGAAGCTGCCCTGAAACGGCTGAATTAGAAGAAAGACCAGAAAGACCAGAAAGACCAGAAAGACGGAAAGGTCCCAGACCAGGGCTGGACTCAGGGGGACCAGGTCCCCATAAACTCCTCCTGGGTTAAATAAAACACAACAACGTCCTCCAAGGTGGAGATAAGTGATAAAACGTCCTCTGGTGTGTCCCTCCATGGACAAATGTGATCGAATGTCATTTTAATCATTAAATGTGATCAAATGTCCCTGAGTGTGTCCTTATGGACAAACGTGATAAATTTACCTCTACAGTGACATTTTGATTGAAAACATGATAGAATCTCTCTAGTGTGTCCTTCAATGGACAAATGTGATGAAATGTCCTTTCACTGGTCGAGTTTAACCACTGGTTCAACCTTTAAAAAATATTCTGTATAAAGTGTTTTTTTCTCATAATAAATCTACACACATATTCCTGTGTCTTCAATAGACTCGTTCCTATGATTAAAATGTAAGACACTATTATATTCATTATAAAACCAAACAGTTGATTAACATCAGAATTTCTTGGAGAAGAAAGAGAAGAAGATAAATTACAGACTTTATTTCCCAGAATGATATAAAATACCAAATATGATTGTTACAGGAGTCATTGTCATGACATACTGTTATATTACATAATAATATACCCATTATGTATTTACAGACTCATTATGTCATGTCATACTCATATTATGTCATAACATACTCATATTATGCCATGCTAGTCACTGTATGTTATATTATTGGATTCTATTATATTAAGCATTTATTTTTATAATGTTTTAATATGGCAGCAATTACTTCATCTTTATTTGATCTAAAAAGCTGTGATATATGATCCATGTTTTTACAGTTGGGTGTGAATAGGGGGCTTTTATTTTGAAGGACATACAGTGTATGAGGTCACATGACCAGAACCCCTTTAGCTCATGGACATTTAACATGTGAATTTCTTAGAGACTCATGTTTATCAATAAATGTTTCATCATTTCGTTGGCACCAATATGTTAATATGTGAGTATAGAGAATATTCACAAGTACTTTGGTAATGATAATAATTCAGACTTGGGGGAAGATGAAAACTCCTCAGTGGGAATAAAAAATTAAAAGAAGATTCTCTTCACTTTGTCGCCTGTTCAACAGTTTTATTTCTTTTTTCTGTTTCAACAATGAAGATGAAAACTATCACAACTCACAGTAAAACAAGGAAAAATGATTAAAATATATCAGTAAAAACTAAATAACGTGTGACCTGTTGAGTATTTCTTTACTCTTCCTGCTTCGTTCTGTGTATTTTTGCAGTAAAATGTGCTTCATCGCTGCAGCTCATTGGTTCAGATCCTATTTAACGACGAGAAAAGCTGTGGTGGTTCGAGGCCAAGATGTCGGCAGTGAAATACGACGACTTCCCTATAAATTCCACCAACAATTCTCTTAAACACGTCCTCAGGCTGCGTGAGTGAGACCTGATCCCTGAGTCTCTGAATCAAACAAACCTGCAGAAAATCACTTTTATTTCAGCTAACTTTAGTTTTATCAGCTTTAGTAGCTAAGTCGTAGTTTTCCTGATATATTGATGGTTACGGAGGATGAAATATGTTCAGGGAAACTTTTTATTTTTAACAACATACTTTTAATACTGAAAATGTAAATGTTTTATATCAGTCAATGACGATAAGTATTGATCATTTTTAATAATGTCCAGGAGAAAAAAGGTTGAATGTGACAAGTTTATATTCAGATTGATCAGTGATTAGTGTGAAAAATAGAAATATGTTTATATTGAGGAATCACAGTAAAAATGTTGATATTATATCAAACTACTTCCTTATTTATTTAGATGATGTTATACTTAAATTAAACTGATTTTATTGTACAGCCTCCAGTAGTTTTTAATCCAGTTTTTACGTATTTCCCCGTCACTGCTCATACTTGCTGAGATAAAATAAAATGCTGAACTCGTCTAAAACAAACAGAAACCACCAGATGTTGAGTTATGTGCTTTGTTTTCATCCCTGGAGCTTTTTCTCTGATCTGAATGTAAAGCAGGTAGCTGTAAAACACGCCGACAGAAAGTCTGCACTCACAGAACTAAATATAATAAACACAACCACAGACACTTTGTGCAGAACCATGAATTCAATGCGTCTAAAGGAGATAAATTACAGATTTACCCACAGTGCAATATTAAATATATTAAAGCCCAATCACTGTCATGATATACTGTTATATTAAGTAATAATAACTCGTGTCACTCTAGTCACATATTATTGGATCCTATTACATTAACCCTCTTTTTCATAGTGTTTCCATATATCATCAATTATTTATCTTTATTTGTATAAAAAGCTGTGATATAAAATCTATGTTTTTACAGTTATTATTGTAATTATTGTAACAAAGGAATATTCTCTGTAATAATCTCAATCCTCAGTTCTGCTTTTAAAATGCTCAAAAAACAGATTGTAAGAAACAATCTATGTGATAACGGAATTGACAATGTAATTTTAATGATGATTAAAATATTTGTATTTTGCAGTTAGGTGTGAAAAGGGGGCTTTTATTTTGAAGGACATACAATGTATGAGGTCACATGACCTTTTTACATTTAATATGTGAACATCATTGACTCATAATCAAAGGTTGAGAGAATTTTCAAATGATTTTTCAACTTTAATTTAATTTAATTTTATTTTATTTTTGTTTACATTTTATTCATATTTGTTGCTACAAGTTTTGTTTTTTACAACATTCTGAAATGAAAAACAAACCCTATAAACTCGTTTTATAATCTACGTTGGTTAAATATATAAAATTGACCTTTTTTCAGTTGCATCAATTGATGTTTAGTGTAAAATGTGTAAATGTGTGTAGTGTAAAAATGCACAGAAGAAAATTATACAAATGGACTTTAAAATAAACTTCATCTCTGAGTCTTGTATGTTCATTAGTCTGTACATCTGTCCCCTACATCACTTTGTGTGTGTGGTTTTCAGTGTTTTGTTGTTTTGTTGTTAATTAATAAGAAAAAAAGAAAAAGTAGATAAATGTGAGGACGGGTGAAGCAGAGCTGAGTTCATGTTGACACTTAGTAAAAACCATTTAGCCTGTTTCCAGGATAAAAAGACGCGTTTTATCTATTGATATTAGCAGATTTTAGGCAGAACCTGCAGTGGAGACGACAGACGTGTGGAGGTCGACGGGGGTCAAAGGTCATCCACTGTTGGCCCCTTTAATCCTTCGGTTCATTCTGTAATCGCCTCCACCTCTCAAAATCTGTATTTACACAGATTTATTGTCGTTCTAAAACCTTAATTACTATAATTACAAGAATTACTGTAAATTAACACGTTTAATTCATATTACACTTATTGACACTCAGGATGTAATTATAAGCCTGATTACCTGATTTATGAATCAAATGTGCATCAGCGTTTTATTGCTTTAAATATAGAAGATTTTAAGTAAAACAACGTATTTATATAACAGATGATTATTTACAGTTTAGTAGCATCAGTATTATTATTGTTATTTTTTTGTTTTACAGGAAATCTGTTTTTATGGGTAGAAAAACCCTCATTTATCAATAAAAAGACCAAAACTAAAAACATTTTTACAGTTGTTTAGAGGTTAAATAAACGTATGAACACATGCAGACATGATCATCTTGATTTTAATGTTTTTCCTCTTTATCTCTATAGAATCACTCTGCTCAGCTCGTATCTCTTATCACTGCATCTTTTTTTATTCCTCTGGTGTCGCTATAATAATCTTTTATCATTCAATTTCCTTTTTTATTGTCCTTACACCGTTTCATCTGTAATTATCTGATCTCTCTTTATCTCGCTCTTCCTGCATCAGTGTGTGTGTGTGTGTGTGTGTGTGTGTGTGCGTGTGTGTGTGTGTGTGTGTGTGTGTGACATAACATGTTGCATGGACTGGTGTCATGTTCACTGTTAAATCCTTATTAACCGTTATGTTGGTATGTTTCAGACGTAAGAAACTAAACATCAGGATTTAACCCTTTATTGCATGAAATATTACTTTGATAATTTATTTAAATAGCCTAAATATTCAACATATTTTTATAATGTATGAAAACAAAAGTAGTAACCCAAAGTGTCAGGATAGTGTTCACATGTCAAATGTCCATGAGCTAAAGGGACTGGTCATGTGACCTCAGAAAGTGTATGTCCTTCAAAATAAAAGCCCCCTTTTCACACCCAACTGTAAAAACAGATTTTATATCGCAGCTTTTTAGAAAATTAAAGATAAAGTGATGGTTGCCATGTGAAATCTATGTAATAGAGGGCCCTTAATGACTTTTATATTTGATATTATTTGGTTCTAAGAAAGTAGACATCAGGCTGTTTAATAATTCTGAATGCACACAAACAGCTAATATGTTTTGTTTTACTGAAATATGTTGTATGATCTCAAGGTCCAAATAAACCAACTCCTGCAGGTTTAGTGGTTCTCAAAGTGGAGTCGAGGGACCACAGAAAAAGTGCAATCATTTATTTTCACCATAATTTAATCCATAATGACTGAACACGTGACTATTTTAATAATGGGACAGTGTCTGTAATTAAACAGCTAAAGACAAGGATCTTATCAGATTGGGGACTTGGTGTAATTTGTCTCAGTTTAGGGATCCAAGGTGTGAAAACCTGCAGAAACACTGATTTAATGAACACTCACTCACTCAATATCCTCAGCAGCACTTTTTCTTATTTGAGAATGAGCCGTTTCCAGTTAAGCTGCACAATTTACAAATCATTCAATTTGATCCCGAGTAAGAATACACACTCATAATAATCAAATCAATTTCCAGATTCAATGAGGAAACGCTGGAAGGAAAATAAGAAAATAAGAAGGAAGACGTTTTCTCCTGGAGAACAGAGTCGAACGAATGATTCCTGCAACTTTAAAGGAAGTTTGTTTCAAACTGAGGTGAAGCTGCATGTTTCACACGTTCAACAAACACGATGCGATGCACAGATACACATGCACATCAGGACCTTTTCTTTTTTTATAAGGACCACGCTGTCAACAAACAGCAGAACAAAGGAAGTTAAAGACAGGAAAGGCTCAAATCTACCTATAATTTTCAAAATAAAACAATGTATCCAGTAGAAGCACAAAAACAGCAGAGAAATAAAAAAAAGCCTCGTGTGCATTTACCTTTTAAAAAAAACATTTATTTTCTGATTGACGTGTATTCTATGAAAAATGTTAAACTTTATCTTTTTAAACACGTTCCTGCAGACCTGTGTCTGGATTAGAGATTCATTCATTGAAGGTCTGGTAGATGTAGAATATTTCATGATCTGGTCTGGTCTTCTGGTTTTCTGATTTTAATTTAAAGGACTGATTTAATTTTCAGGTATTAGACAAAATGTCCCATTTGGCTCCATAACTCTACAAATAGATGAGTTGTGTTTAAATAGATGGAGATGTGCGATGTCCATCTGTCCCATTCTCATTAATCCACCGTCTCTGGACGCCCAGAGGGAATTTTATTCTCTCCATATTTGGTGCAAAAGATGAACGATTCAAATTCAGCGGTCAAAGGTCAAGGTCACTACGACCTCACACATCATGGTTTTCGGCCATACCTCAAGAATTCATTCGCTAATTAAGACGCGATGTCTAATTGGGTGAAATATGACATTTGATGACATTTCCTATAGAAGGAGAAGGTGTGGATCCCAGTGCTGCTGGAATTATTCCATTAATGATCCCATTAGTGGTGGCAGTGGCTCTGGGTGAATTATGACGTGTTGTTTTATCCAGTGGACGAACAACTCTCCAAATCCAAGCTTTGACAGAACAGGGAGAAGGAAATTGAGTCTTTTAAACACTTTCTGTGGTTTATAGAAGCGGTTCAGCAACACGACTGGTTTTATTAATTCAATATCTGAAATGTCTGCTTGATCTGTGGATATTTGTGGAATTGTTGAGGAGAAAAGTGAATGGTTGTTGGATTAGGGTCATTTTCAGGGGAATCGCTATAAAGGATAATAAATGGCTTCAGGAGACGCTGTAATGTTATTACTGTATTATCACTATAAGGTGCACATTAAAGTCTTCAAAATGTTGGTGCTCCCTATGTGTGTATGTAGGGGAAGTGTGGGCATGGTTTGTAGATAAAATAACGGGGATGTGCGTTATGCAGAACATCGTTGTTTTAACAACCTGAAAATGGTAAAGAGACACGCTGATAAAGCACAGTTTAAACTGAAGGAAATCAGCTACACAGCTGAGTTTAAGACATAAGACAGGTGGTACGAGTTGGAGGAAAGACTGGATCAGTGGATCACAGAGCAGAGACTGGATCAGTGGATCACAGAGCAGAGACTGGATCAGTGGATCACAGAGCAAAGACTGGATCAGTGGATCACAGAGCAGAGACTGGATCAGTGGATCACAGAGCAGAGACTGGATCAGTGGATCACAGAGCAAAGACTGGATCAGTGGATCACAGAGCAGAGACTGGATTAGTGGATCACAGAGCAGGGACTGGATCAGTGGATCACAGAGCAGAGACTGGATCAGTGGATCACAGAGCACGGACTGGATCAGCGGATCACAGAGCAAAGACTGGATCGGTGGATCACAGAGCAGAGACTGGATCAGCGGATCACAGAGCAAAGACTGGATCAGCGGATCACAGAGCAGAGACTGGATCGGTGGATCACAGAGCAGAGACTGGATCAGCGGATCACAGAGCAAAGACTGGATCGGCGGATCACAGAGCAGAGACTGGATCGGTGGATCACAGAGCAGAGACTGGATCAGCGGATCACAGAGCAAAGAGCCAGTAGGAGAAGCGTTCCTATGGTCACCATTCACTAAAAGCAGTAAAGCAGCAGAAGAAATGAAAATTGAACATTTAGATTTTCTAGAGTTTATGTTTTGTTATGTTATGTTATGTTTTTTGTTTTATTTTTTAGAGTTGATTTATTATTATTATTACAGTTCTTGTATTAAACCACATTTCTACCTTTTGATTCATTTCTATCATTGAATCTCATTGAACTTCTATCACCCAGTTTCATCCGTGTTATTATATTTCAGCTTTATTTTATTTTTTAGCTGTTTTTTATATTGCTTTTACATTTTGTCTTGACTTCTTCTGTGTTTTATGTACAGCACGTTGCATCGCCTCGTTGTTGAACTGTGGAGGACGAATAAACGACTGGATGGTGTTGTGGTCCTGTTAGGATTTGTTGCTCTGAATTATTAAGGTGAGTTTCTGGTAGTAGGAATATGTCTGTTTTCAGTTTGAGTCGATGATTTATGACTTTACCTTTTTTTTTTTTTTTCATGTGTGTGAGTGGAGGCCATGAACGTTGCATGAAATAAAAAGTTATGGGTTGGCATATAAAACAGAAAAAGGACAAACAATGTCATTAGTTACTGGAGTTAGGTTGGATTGCAGTGTGTGTGTGTGTGTGTGTGTGTGTGTGTGTGTGAGATATAGTGGGTATGTGTAAAAGTGAAAATAAACAAATAAACATAACAGAACAAAATCAAGAATCACAGCATGAGAATAGCGTAGAAAGTGTGTGTTCCTGTAGAAAGTGTGTGTTCCTGTAGAAAGTGTGTGTTCCTGTACAAAGTGTGTGTTCCTGTACAAAGTGTGTGTTCCTGTACAAAGTGTGTGTTCCTGCAGAAAGTGTGTGTTCCTGTAGAAAGTGTGTGTTCCTGTAGAAAGTGTGTGTTCCTGTACAAAGTGTGTGTTCCGTACAAAGTGTGTGTTCCTGTACAAAGTGTGTGTTCCTGCAGAAAGTGTGTATTCCTGTATAAAGTGTGTGTTCCTGTATAAAGTGTGTTTTCCTGTATAAAGTGTGTGTCCCTGTAGAAAGTGTGTGTCCCTGTAGAAAGTGTGTGTTCCTGTACAAAGTGTGTGTTCCTGTAGAAAGTGTGTGTTCCTGTAGAAAGTGTGCGTTCCTGTAGAAAGTGTGTGTTCCTGTACAAAGTGTGTGTTCCTGTACAAAGTGTGTGTTCCTGTACAAAGTGTGTGTTCCTGTACAAAGTGTGTGATCCTGTACAAAGTGTGTCTTCCTGCAGAAAGTGTGTGTTCCTGTACAAAGTGTGTGTTCCTGTAGAAAGTGTGTGTCCCTGTAGAAAGTGTGTGTTCCTGTAGAAAGTGTGTATTCCTGTAGAAAGTGTGTGTTCCTGTAGAAAGTGTGTGTTCCTGTAGAAAGTGTGTGTTCCTGCAGAAAGTGTGTGTTCCTGTAGAAAGTGTGTGTTCCTGTAGAAAGTGCATCATGGAGTTTCAGCAAAGACGGCAGCATGTGAAGTTTTCTTATACAAAGAATGAAATGCTTCAGCTAGAACTGAAACACGGGTCTGCTGCTTATGAGGCAAGAACACTACCCCCTACAGCACCACAGAACACATAGAGAACAAATGATAATAATGATGTTTTGACATTCCATCTGAAAAAAAAAAAAATCACAAAACCTACTGAAACTAAAATTATATCTGAAAGTTGAGGTTGATCCAACAAACATTCAGAGAGAAGTGAGAGGAACAGACGGACATACGTTCCATTGATTTATTGATAGATAACAATGTCCTTTAAATACCAGGATCCTTCATTTTCTCGCTCCTTGAGTTTACAAAACAAACACGTGAAACTCGGCCAAGAAAAGAAACTCCTCCAATCTAGAAATTGGCACCGAGATCCCTTAAAACAAATGAGTTGGTAGTTAGTAATTTGGCAGCTTGAATAGTGTCATTAAAGGAACCTAAAAAAGTGCATTTCGTGAAGAAATCACAGCGCTGTGGCAGCCATTCATCAATCAGTTCAATTAACGCTTATTTATCACATGGATTCACACTGTTATCGCTGCACTAGTTTCACACAGCGGCTCCACATGGAGACGAGGTGAGACCCGAGGTTGGATTGTGGCCTCCGTTCACGTCTGAACTGATAAATGAGGATCAGTGCATGGAAATGACCTCAGGCCTAGTTTTCTGTCGTACATTTGTTTGATGAATGAGGCCGAACGGACGGTGTGTTTCGCTGTGATCGGGTGTGGCGCTTTAGGAGGATTAATTGAAGCGTCTTTGTGTGTCACGGCCTAGAACAGCCATGGAGTTGTAGAGCTGCTCCCACACTTTGTGTGCTTATATTTTTATTATCTAGTGTTTGCTCATGTTTTGTTCCTTAATGTTCATTTGCTTTATATGAGTTCTTTGTGTTCCAGTTTTACAGTAACAGGCTGCAGGTTCTTATTCTCTCAAAAAAATACTAAAACATTAATTAAATATCAGTCGTAGTTAAGACTCCTCTTAAAAGTTAACTTTCACACCTTTAGGTCAGTCCCACACCTTCAGGTAAATTTTCACATTTAGGCCAATTTCACACCTTCATGTCAGTTTCACACCTTCAGGTCAGTCTCACACCTCCAGGTCAGTCTCACACCTTCAGGTCAGTCTCACACCTCGAGGTCAGTTTCACACCTTCAGGTCAGTCTCACACTTTCAGGTAGGTCTCACAGTTTCAAGTCAGTCTCACACCTCCAGGTCAGTATCAAAGTCAAAAGTCAAAGTCAATTTTATTGTCAATTTCTTCACATGTACTTGACATACAAAGGAATCGAAATTGCGTTTCTCACTATCCTATGCGTTTACATGTACAACAACATCAAAGTGCAGGTGCGCAAGACGAAACAATCCTAAACTAACGATACAACAACAATGGTAAAGTGCTAAACTAAAAACTAGAAACAAACAAACATGTATGACAGGACAAGACATGAGTACCCCAAGACAAGACATAAGTAGTATGGAGTGGAAGGACAAGTTCAACAAGATAAAACAAAACAAGACAGTACTGATTGTCCCAGTTATGTGCATTATGAGGTAGTTGTTGTAATGTAATGACTAGTGCAATAACAATATATATATAAATATAAATATACAAGCAGCAGGTGTGTGCAAATTTTTGCATGTGCAGAGTCAATTTAGGTGTGTGTGTGTGTGTGTGTGTGGGGGGGGGGGGGGGGGGCAGTCCAGTGACCTAGTGCAGAGTAGATTTAGGTGTGTGTGTGTGTGTGGGGGGGGGGGGGGGGGGGGGGGGGGGGCAGTGTGTGTGTGTGTGTGTGTGGGGGGAACAGTCCAGTGTGTGTGTGTGGGGGGGGGGGGGGCAGTGTGTGTGTGTGTGTGTGTGTGTGTGGGGGGGGGGGGGGGGAACAGTCCAGTGTGTGTGTGTGTGTGTGTGGGGGGGGGGTGTGTGTGTGTGTGTGTGTGGGGGGGGGGGAACAGTCCAGTGACTGGGGGGGGGGGGGCAGTCCAGTGACCTAGGTCACCAGCCCGGTGTTCCTTCTGGCTGGGGCTGGGGGTGAGAGGGAGGAGGGGAGAGAGTTCAGCAGTTTCGTGGGTGGGGAGGGGAGAGAGTTCAGCAGTCTCACGGCCTGGTGGAAGAAGCTGTTTGTGAGTCTGGTGGTGCGGGAGCGGAGGCTCCTGTACCTCTTTCCGGAGGGCAGGAGGCTGAACAGACTGTGTGCAGGGTGACTTCTATCGTTGGCTATTGTGATGGCTTTGCGGCTGAGGCGGGTGGTGTAAAGATCTTGCAGGGAGGGTAGTGGTACACCGATTATCCTTTCAGCTGTTCTCACGATGCGTTGCAGAGCGTTCCTGTTGTAGTCAGTGCAGCTCCCGCCCCACACGGTGATGCAGCCGGTCAGGATGCTTTCGATGGTTCCTCTGTAGAATGTCGTCATGATGGGTGGCGGGGCACTTGCCCGCTTCAGTTTACGCAGGAAGTAGAGACGCTGCTGTGCTTTCTTGGCCAGTGATGCGGTGTTGGAGGTCCAGGAGAGGTCATCACTGATGTGCACCCCCAGGAACTTGGTGCTGCTCACCCTCTCCACTGCAGCACCGTCGATGGTCAAAGGGGGGTGTTGGGTGTGACCTCTCTGGAAGCTGACAACAATCTCTTTGGTCTTGCTGATGTTTAGCAGGAGGTTGTTGTCTTTGCACCATCTGGTCAGAAGCTCGCACCATCTGGTCAGAAGCTCAGTATCACACCTTCAGGTCAGTCTCACACCTCCAGTTCAGTCTCACTCCTCCAGGTCAGTATGACACCTCTAGGTCAGTCTTACACTTCCAGGTCAGTCTCACACCTCCAGGTCAGTCTCACACCTCCAGTTCAGTCTCACACCTTTAGTTCAGTCTCACATCTTCAGGTCAGTCTCACACCTCCAGGTCAGTCTCACACCTCCAGGTCAGTCTCACACCTCCAGGTCAGCCTCACACCTCCAGGTCAGTATCACACCTCTAGGTCAGTCTCACACCTCCAGGTCAGTCTCACACCTTCAGGTCAGTCTCACACCTCCAGGTCAGTCTCACACCTCCAGGTCAGTCTCACACCTTCAGGTCAGTCTCACACCTCCAGGTCAGTCTCACACCTCTAGGTCAGTCTCACACCTCCAGGTCAGTCTCACACTTTCAGGTAGGTCTCACAGTTTCAAGTCAGTCTCACACCTCCAGGTCAGTATCACAATTTCAGGTCAGTATCACACCTCCAGTTCAGTCTCACTCCTCCAGGTCAGTATGACACCTCTAGGTCAGTCTTACACTTCCAGGTCAGTCTCACACCTCCAGGTCAGTCTCACACCTCCAGTTCAGTCTCACACCTTTAGTTCAGTCTCACATCTTCAGGTCAGTCTCACACCTCCAGGTCAGTCTCACACATTCAGGTCAGTCTCACACCTCCAGGTCAGCCTCACACCTCCAGGTCAGTATCACACCTCTAGGTCAGTCTCACACCTCCAGGTCAGTCTCACACCTTCAGGTCAGTCTCACACCTCCAGGTCAGTCTCACACCTTCAGGTCAGTCTCACACCTCCAGGTCAGTCTCACACCTCCAGGTCAGTCTCACACCTCTAGGTCAGTCTCACACCTCCAGGTCAGTCTCACACCTTCAGGTCAGTCTCACACCTCCAGGTGAGTCTCACACCTCTAGGTCAGTCTCACACCTCTAGGTCAGTCTCACACCTCCAGGTCAGTCTCACACCTCCAGGTCAGTATCACACCTTCATGTCAGTCTCACACTTCCAGGTCAGTCTCACACCTCCAGGTCAGTCTCACACCTTCAGGTCAGTCTCACACCTTCAGGTCAATCATACGGTTTTGGATTCTAATTGAAACTTTCGTTGTGTGATATAAATGTTTAGTATTGATGTAATCCTTGATTTAACTCATTATGTCATAAAGTGTTTCATTCATTCATCATTTAATTGAACTTGTTTTAAAGCTGAGGAGCCAGTTAAGTTTGATTAAGTCTGTTTAACAGCGGTTTCACTATCTGCTAATAACTCATCTCTGAGACAACAATCCTTGTTCTGGACTAAAACTGAGACTTCTAATACAAACACAATTCTTTAACCTTCAGACAACAGATTCCTTCATTTCATCAGCTCACCCAACACGTTATTTAATATTTTTTTCTCACATCAGGATCTAATTTTAAGCCCAAACATTATGACCATATCTTGTTCTTCAAGGTGATTCAATCCAGAGATGTTCTCTATCTCACTTTCTTCTGTCCAATAGCATTAGGAAGTGAAACATAATTCACCAGTTTGTACTCGTGTCGACATACGTCTCCTCGCCAGGAGCTCGTGCACATATGATGTACATTTCCCATTCTGACAACGTGACCGATGTTATCGTTATTCAAAATACGGCACCACCCCGACCCAGAGAACAAGCAATCACTGACGCAATTTCCTACGTCTTTGAACCGCTGCAGGGGAATGAACTGTGTTTCAGATTATTATTCCATCGCCACAGAAAACAAAAAAAGTTTCATTAAAAGTTGGTCTGTGTTTGTTTCCAGGCACAGGGTGTGTGTGTGTGTGTGTGTGTGTGTGTGTGTGTGTGTGTGTGTGTGTGTGTGTGTGTGTGTGTGTAACATTATAGGCAGGTTAGGCCAATAATTTGGTGCATAATTAGATATTGTGACTTCATACAAATAATTTGTTTCCATCTACAGGCTCTAACACACACACACACACACACACACACACACACACACACTGTTTTATTCATTCTGATGTGATGCCAGTGGACGTCCACCCGCGAGGAAACGCTGCTTTTTTTACTCTCACCTCACACACAAAAAACACACAAACCCTCTACAGTCATTTTACATCCAACTCTATAAAGCTCACACACACACACACACACACACACACACACACACACACACACACACACACACACACACACACACGCAGGAAGCCAGATGTTTCCTTGGTTGTGTGAATCTCTTCTTTTTCCTTTTTGCAGGCAAACGTGTGTGTGTGTGTTTTTATGCTCATGCATGAATATAGAATCAGCTTTTTGAAAATATAAATAAATAAAGGCAGCGCCTCTTCTCAACTAATTTATCTCTAATCTATTCACTAGCCAAACTGCACCCTAAACACACCATCTGCACGACACTAAATCACTTTAAACTCAGCTGTGTTACAGTATTTGTTCGTCTTCATTTTTTCCAACTTAAAAGCTAAAAGGGGATTTAGAAGTGGACAAAAACACTGATTCATCACACTGTACATTCTACCTCACCAATAAATAGAATCTAAACGGTGCCACATTCTCCAAATCCTGAACTACTGCCGCTATTCATGAAATGTAAAAAATGCTGAATGTGAAACCAGCGGATCATTCTGAGCAGGACGTTGTTTTAACGCTGGAGAAGCAGCGAACATGTGAATAACAAGACGATGAGCGATGAGTCATGAACGCATCATATCATACACAGGCCGGCAGCGTGCTCTGGTTCTGCTGATAATCACACCCCCTGCAGCTGCACACACCACCAGGTAAATAAAGTTCCATTTCACTAGATTTAAAAAGGTGCCCATGCATTATAACAACAGCGTTATGACCCCGGGCTTCAGTAGAAACGTGGTAGAAAAAACACTAATGTGCAGACAGAGATGTTTGCTGGAAACTCACGTTGACTGTAGCAGGAAAAGAAGCAGAACAAATCTGTGATGATGCTGAAACTGATGAACTTTTAACAGAGCTGGATTGTTAACACCCTATCACATAGTGTTTCCATATGGTAACTATTACTTTATCTTTATTATTCTAAAAAGCTGTGATATAAAAGGGGGCTTTTATTTTGAAGGACATACAATTTATGAGGTCACATGACCAGTCCCTTTAGATCCTGGATATTTAACATGTGAACATCATTGTCTCACAACTAAAGGTTGACTTTTATTCTGAAATTTAGAACATTTTTTCACACAGCTCATCAGTGTGTGTTCATCAGTCTCCATGTTGCAGCTGCTGCTTGTTCTCGCCACCACACACACACTCACACACACACACACACACACACACACACACACACACACTCACACACACACACACACTCACACACACACACACACACACACTCACACACACACACACTCGCGTCCTTGAACAGAAACCCTGCCTCCTCACGCCCACGTCTCAAAGACTCCCAGACGTGTGAACGCAGCAGCTGCTCTGTGGGGGGTCCTGGCTCACCTGTGGCCGGGGGTGTCCCTTCACGATGCACTGCAGCACCAGCGTGTCTCCCTCCTTGATGGTGTAGATCCGCTCGCTGATGTTGTCGTCCTTCACGTTGCACGCCGCGCCCGAGTGCACGATCTGGGCGTTGGCCGGGGCTGCGACACACACACACACACACACACACACACACACACAGGGAGAGAAAACACAAAACATGCTTAATAACATCTCTGCAGCAGAAAAGGAAAAATAATACAAAGCTGCTTCTCTTTCAGGTGCATGTAACACTAGAGCTGATATCGATGGTTCAGATAAGTGAATATATCACATTTCTCCTACGTCTGCAAGAACTAAACCTGTCGGCGTGTGGCGTTTCTGAAAAGAGACGCAGGCATTTATTGGGAAAACTGAAACTTCCATCAGAAGGTCATAGAGGCAGATTCCTGCAGCCCAGGAGCTGTTTTCTTATCACGCACACTGAGGACTTTACAGGTGAATTACATGTCGCACTGGGAGAAATAGACCTCGGCAGGAATGTGTGAAATCTGTGAAAAATCAACTCTTAACACGTCAGGTGATGCAAGGGATGTAAAAAAACAAAAAAAACAGATGCAGGCAGAGACATGTCGTCTGCTTCACATTTCAAAGCATCTCACATCTTCAAAAGAGAAACAGGAGATTTTCCTTTTTGCATTTTTGCCTTTTTTTCTCTATTTGCATTAATATTTGAGCATCTATTCATGTCAGAACTAATAATTCATTGTATGTTTGCTTTTACAATAAAGCTGATTGTGTTTCCAGTAAAAAAAGGGGCAACATGCTTTTTGTTTTTTTTAAAATTCTGGCCAAAGTTTGGTTCATGGCCTGAATCTCCAACCCTCAGATGTGATGCAGCTGTAATCACAGCTCATCTGACTGTGACCCCCCACGATGATCCTGGAGAAAAATGATCAGCAGGAAAAACTCAGGCTGCGACGGCAGCTGCAGCGGGACAGGTGCATGATGGGAGATCTGTGTGAAGGCGGCTATCGCAGCGTCTGTGGCGCGTTGACCCGTAACGGACTGGCTCAGATGGCTGAGGGGCGGGGCGTGATTGGCTGGCAGGCAGGAAGTGGGCGGGGCCAAACCTTGACTGATGTTAAAGTTTCCACATGAAATACTTCAGATTTTAAATGAACCAGTTCAAAATTTAAATGTGTTATATAAAAAATATGTTAATATGCGCTTTTATTAGTCATTATTTTACAGCCCATAGAGAACTAGAGACAGAAATTATTTATTATTATTTATAGAAAATTTTAACATTAAAACTGTGCATCTGATTCATATTTAAGAACAAGGTTTGGGTTTAGGTTAGTTTAACTTTAAACTTATCTAAAAAAGGTTTAAAATAAAAAAATATGATCAACAAGGTTTATATTCTAGGTGGATTAAATACTTAATTTTTTTTTTATAATTTATCTTTGTTTTTGGGTTACAATGTTCGACATTTAGTGTAAAAATAAAGAAAAGAAAAATCACACAAAATCATGATTTTTGTCAAATTAAATGGTTAAAATGGACTTTTAAATGACAAGAAACATGAACCCTGAAACCTGATTAATAATTATAAATAAACAGTAATAATATTAATAAAATAATAAAATAATAATAATAATAATAATGAAATAATAAAATAATTAAATGTATAATAAAATCTCCAGATTCTCTGGTTCCAGCTTCTTTTCTCTGATTATTTCCTGGTTTCTTTATTCTTCTATAATAGACTGTAATATAATATAATACTATAATAAACTGATGATCTACTGAACCACATTGATTGTTTTAATAAATCAATAGAACAGAGTAAATAGTAATTAGTTGTAGTTCTATATAAAGTATAAAAATAACAAGTGAAGGTTTGTTTACTGCTCACATGTTTGTGAATCTGAGTTTTTATCTTAAACTCCGTGTGTTGAATATTAGATTTAAAAATCTGAACTTTCTGTTTCTGAGGCTCCAGCTGAAGCTGCTCAGAGTTTTATTCTCTGCTTTTATTCTGCTTTAACTCGTCGCTGCTCCTGACTGAGAAGAAGACGTGCAGGTGTGTTAGCATTGAAATGCTAATCTATAAAAACATGCAACACAAAGACCAATGTGAGTCGCGTTTAGCCTCAAAGCGACCACAAGTTCTGCTTCAGGTTTTCACATTTCTACAGCAGAATAACTGCAGTGGAGAAAGTTCTCATTCAATCTTCTTACATTTTTTTCTATTTCTGACCAAAAGAAAAATCTTCTAGTAGCAGCAAACTGTGGAAGCTGCATGCTGCAACCTGGTGAAAATATAAGACATGAAACGGTAAAAGTGGCGTTAACAGTGGTTCTCAAATAGCAAGGGGGGGGTGAGGCTCCGTCAGGGGGGGCGCGTTAGACAAGGGGAACGTGATTTTTTATTTTTTAATTGTGATTTTTTTTTTTTACTGTCCTAGAATAAAGTGCAGTTGCATCTCAACTACATTAGGGGGCAGCAGAGTGTTCACAGGGAGCATACAGCACAGAGTATGAGTATGAAGTGTAGACACCAAGTGACACCATGAAAACATATTTAACAGGGATGAGAAGACAGGCGGAGAGAGACGGAGATAAAGAGACAAACGAAAGTCTCCCAAAGCTAAGACGAGGAAATATGACGAAGCGTCTGTAGCGCTTGGTTCACTGTGAAAGACCGGTGTGTTACTGAGTCTGAAATGTTGGAGACAAAGACATTAAAGACATTACACCACAATCACTGATAAGACCATTTATGTAGTTTTATTTTTCAGTATCAGATGGTTTGACATGGTCAGTCAGAAAATGTTTAATTAAGGATTTAATTTCATTTTTTAATTTCAGATGCACTTTAAATCTTTTCTGTTAGTTAATAAAGCTATTCTTTGTTGGAAGTTGGTCCATATTTCTTTCTTTTTTATTCTCTTATACGTTAATAAGGACACAGTGTTATGCAGAGGTACTTATAACAATTTATAGACAAATGATTCTATTTATAGTCGTGGGGGGGGGCAGAAAATGACTGAGGAGCACTGCGTTCATACGTGCTGACTGGGTACTAATACTCCAGCGTCTGATCCACCAGAGAAAGAGAAAGAAGGGAGGAAGGAGGAAAAAAAAGACGAACGTGAGTGAGGAGGCGTGAACCAGATGAAGAATAAATCAGCGTCTGAGCAGCAGCGAGAATGAAAAGTGATGGAGAGAAACACATTAATGCAGATTTAATCAGAGCTGACAGGAAAACGCAGGAAGGCGGAAAAGAAGAGGAAAAAAGGGAAAGGAGACGATGAGATGACAGGAGGAGCCGTGGGGGCGGGGCCGTGGGGGCGGAGCTATGGGGGCGGGGCTATGGGGGCGGGGCTATGGGGGCGGGGCCTCCTCAACAGGAAGAAAAATGATGCAAACAAAGCAAAGACAAAACGAACCAGACGCCTCCTTGTTTTTCTAGTTTAGAGACAAAGTCAAAACTGATGTGGTCTGACCTTAAAAAGTTGGTTTAACACATGTTTGCGTCTTAAAACTCTATTTTAACAACTTTTTGATTTACACTATACACAGCAGCTACAGCTTTGTTGCCTAGCAACACAAATCAGCTGACACACTTTCAATTAAGACGTCAGGCAACGCTTTACTTTAATAACCTGATGTGTCATCAGTCAGTTTGTTTTCTACAGAGTCGTGGTGTTGAGTGGATTCATTGACTTCCTGTTTATTCTAGAACGTTTAAATCAATAGGAAACATAAATGTTAAGATTGAAAACAACGTTAGTATAAGATTCCAACCATGTTTAGTGAGAAAGTCAAAACGTTATAAAATACAGTTTTTAGAATCATTCATCAAGTCTGTAAATGTATGTTTAGTGTTTATGTTGGTTTATGTCATTTAAAATAACATTTTACCATTTATTTATACAAAATAATTTTGTGTGATTTTTTTTACACTAAATGTCAAATGGTATAACTGTCAAGTATATAATGATAAATAAATGATAAATTTACAATATTTAATCCACCTAGAGTATAAAACTATCGATATCATGTGTTTTTAATATTTAAAACCTTTTCGAGAAAGATAAACTACCTGGTACCAAGTTTTTTATGATTACACCACGTTTTCCCATAAATCACAGTCTGGTTTAAACATTATAATCAGATTACTATTCATCAACAGTTTGCTTTTAGTGATATCTAACATGATTACTTGTCACATGGTTTACTGTATAATTATCAGTAGAACACAGAATCCTAGAGAAGACACCAGAGTTCACCAGGAGTCGGTCATCAGTTATCGCAGGCCGCCGTCGCCACGACGACGACTCATCGACGACAGATCGACGTCTGTCCGCGCGTCGTTATCAGGAACGTTCATAAAACACGCGCCGTGTCGGTCTGAGAGCGAAAGAATCGACAAACGCTGCATCTGATTCATCAATTCATTCGTCTGCCATGTTTGTTTTGTTGAGACAGAGTGTGTGTGTGTGTGTGTGTGTGTGTGTGTGTGGGGGGGGGGGGGGGGGGGGGGGGGGTTCTTGCTGGAGGAATCCCTCCAGAAGCTGGCGTGCTGTGGCAGCGTGATTGATATGCCTGGTGACTCTGCTGGAGACGCTGCCGCATGTTGATGAGCTGAGACTCAATCCTCCTCATTCACAAGGAAGAGGAGGGAGGGGCCAACGGGGGGGTCACATGACTATCGATTAACTGCAGCAGGAAGTGGTCGTCTGACCCAGAGAACACACACACACACACACACACACACACACACACACACACACACACACCAAGAAGACGCCTCATGACCAAAGGTGACACGTGTGTTTCATCAGGATTTTCTCTACAGACGAGATCAAACGTGCTTTTATTCTGAAAATATCTAAACGTGTCTGAGGCTTTGATTTAACCTTTGACCTGAGCATCAAATGTCTGTTATAAGGAGTGACCTTCAGTAACCTGCTGCCACACACACACACACACACACACACACACACACACACACACACACACACACACAGACCAGGAATAAATAAATAAATCAATACCCGTACATGAAACGACGTCCTGACCTCTGCATTGGAGACGTATTAAATTGTCAATAAACTGGAAGCAGAAATACAGTAACTTCCTGTGGTGGAACATCTCTGGGGTTTTTTGTGGGTTTCAACTCAGTTTCCAGTAAAATATCAGACTTTCGCTGCGTTTGCATCTCCAACGTTATGAGAAAGACAGAGGTCGTGACCCCCGGTTCATCCTGGGAAGTCATGGAGACATTACAGGTCGAGTTGTTTTTATCTCGTAATCACATGATCACTAATTTTCTCTCTTAATTAAATTACAAAAAACACTAAGTTACATAAACTGCTGCTGTTGGTTCTTATTGTTATTAATACTGTTATGTGGGCTTTTATTTTGAAAGAACTGGGTCACTTTCATTGTCAGATTCAGAAAAAAGATCTTTTATTTTCACTATAAAACAGACCTGAAGTTAATTTATCTTCTTTTACGTGGAGCGAGATCTATTTTTAATTAATGTTGTATAAGCTAAAAACTTGGGATCGATAGTTTAACTAGATTTTAATTAAAATTAAAAACACAGTAAGTAACTAGCACTGTAAAACAAATGTGGAGTAGAAAATCATGATAAATGGTACAAATGGACTTTTAAAGCAAAGACACCAACATGAACAGGACATTCACATGATGTTTCTTAAAACTGGATTTTACATTTTCTCTTCCTGCCAAACATGATTTTTCTTTGACTGTATTTTGATCGACGGCGTATTATTATTATATGAGACAGAAATATCTGTTTACATCCGTTTTGATGTTATTTGGTGTTTTTTTTTATTATTATTACAATTATAATGACAGATTTTGAACTGTTCATTTGAGATATTCAGCAATAATCTAGAATTGAAAGGGTTAACGTCTAAAGGGTTAAAGACTCACTAACGCTTTAATCTATTATTCTACATGTCACATTCATCATCAACGGTTGGACACACATTCAGATGAACAGAATCATGAACATGAATTTGACTGGTCATAAACGTGATTCTGGTAACTTCCAGCCTCTGAGTATAATCTGACTTCTGGCCTTTTTCCTTGGGGCAGATTCAAAGGTTATAAACAGAGGAAGTGGGAGAAAAGCTGCTGTAAGTGATACGACGTCCAGCAGCTTAACGGCAGAATAAACTAAACTAATATTCTGACGGGAGAAGAGTTTGGTTCTAATGTCACGACAGCTGATTGTAATTCAGTGTTCGATTCAACAGTGAAAACCTTTTTAAAAGTGAACGAGCTAATAGACAACCTTTACTGAAATGTCAAATATGAGCAGAATGAGAACTGAGGATCCTGATGGACAGCTGAGCTTCCTGAGTAGAAGGGAAGTGATGGGAGGAGCAGGAAGTGACCAGGTGAGTAAAACACAGAGTGTGTGTTCCTGAAGAAAGTGTGTGTTCCTGTAGAAAGTGTGTGTTTCTGTAGAAAGTGCGTGTGTTCCTGTAGAAAGTGTGTGTTCCTGTAGAAAGTGTGTGTTCCTGTAGAAAGTGTGTGTTCCTGTACAAAGTGTGTATTCCTGTACAAAGTGTGTGTTCCTGTATATAGTGTGTGTTCCTGTAGAAAGTGTGTGTTCCTGTAGAAAGTGTGTGTTCCTGTAGAAAGTGTGTGTTCCTGCAGAAAGTGTGTGTTCCTGTAGAAAGTGTGTGTTCCTGTAGAAGGTGTGTGTTCCTGTAGAAAGTGTGTGTTCCTGTAGAAAGTGTGTGTTCCTGTAGAAAGTGTGTGTTCCTGTAGAAAGTGTGTGTTCCTGTAGAAGGTGTGTATTCCTGTAGAAAGTGTGTATTCCTGTAGAAAGTGTGTGTTCCTGTAGAAAGTGTGTGTTCCTGTAGAAAGTGTGTGTTCCTGTAGAAAGTGTGTGTTCCTACAGAAAGTGTGTGTTCCTGTAGAAAGTGTGTATTCCTGTAGAAAGTGTGTGTTCCTGTAGAAAGTGTGTTTTCCTGTAGAAAGTGTGTGTTCCTGTACAAAGTGTGTGTTCCTACAGAAAGTGTGTGTTCCTGTAGAAAGTGTGTGTTCCTGTAGAAAGTGTGTTTTTCTGTAGAAAGTGTGTGTTCCTGTAGAAAGTGTGTGTTCCTACAGAAAGTGTGTGTTCCTGTACAAAGTGTGTGTTCCTGTACAAAGTGTGTGTTCCTGTATAAAGTGTGTGTTCCTGCAGAAAGTGTGTGTTCCTGTAGAAAGTGTGTGTTCCTGTACAAAGTGTGTGTTCCTGTGGAAAGTGTGTGTTCCTGCAGAAAGTGTGTGTTCCTGTAGAGAGTGTGTGTTCACTTGCTGCTTCATCTTCTAATCCAAAGAGTTTTTTTCTGAATAAAACCAGGTCTTCTAACATTCTAACAGTCTTGTTTCCTGCTGGTGTTTGCATCCTCTTCATGAATGTGTGTATTCGTGTTTCCTCGTCTTCACCAGAGGTGAACACTGAGTGTTCCACACAAAAACCAAAAACTCCAGCTCTTTTCCAGCTTTTGTAGGGTAATAAAACCATCAGGTCGGCTTCATCGTGGAGTGTGTGTGTGTGTGTGTGTGTGTGTGTGTGTGTGTGTGTGTGTGTGTGTGTCAGACAGAGATCAACAGCAGAGCAGATGATGAGTTAATAAACGTGGGATCACCAGAGGGGAGATGGAGGGAGGAAGGTTGAGGACAGAAGTTCCCAGCAGCAGAATCACACACACACACACACACACACACACACACACACACACACACACACACAAACACACACACACACACACACTTGTCTTTCTCCATTGTTCAATACAGATTATTGGCAGCAACGACCAGTCTCCACTTTGTCCAGACAGGGTTTTTTCACTGAGCTTCTTCTAATGTCAGTGTGAGATTTTCTGTTTATCTGTTTTCATCTGTTCTCTCTCATTTCAACTCATGAGAATGAGATGATCCATCACACTTTATCCTGATTATAATGACGGAAAATGTACTCTAGAATAATAAAGCGCTGGGCTAGACTGTAATCTGATGATTGAAATGATTAAAAAAAAACACAACCCAAAGATCATCAGTTTACTATTATAGAAGAATAAAGAAACCAGGAAATTTGGATTAGAAAGAATCTGGACATTTTAGAATTAATAAATGACTCATCAATTATCAAAACAGTGTGATAGTTGGCAACCAATTATTTAACATTAATTATTGTCGCTAACACACACACACACACACACTGCCTCTTTGACCCATGCTGTTAAACAGACCTGGACCTTTAAGTCGATCAGGTCAAGGGTCAGGTCCTGGTCCTGGTCTCTGGGTTCAGGAGGAGCCATGAAGACTCCAACGTGACCTCAGAGCCTCTGTGTGAACGTTCAGGTCAGCAGAGAAGATGAAGACAGAAGTAAAGAGATTTTATAGATGAGAGGAAGAGGAATAAACACCAGGGGTGTTTCTGTGAGAGTCAAACAGCTGATCATCGCTGAGACACTGTGAGGACACTGTGAGGACACACTGAGGACACTGTGAGGACACTGACAACACTGTGAGGACACACTGAGGACACACTGAGGACACTGTGAGGACACACTGAGGACACACTGAGGACACTGTGAGGACACTGTGAGGACACACTGAGGACACTGTGGGGACACTGTGAGGACACACTGAGGACACTGTGAGGACACTGTGAGGACACTGTGAGGACACACTGAGGACACTGTGAGGACACTGTGAGGACACTGTGAGGACACACTGAGGACACTGTGAGGACACTGTGAGGACACTGTGAGGACACACTGAGGACACTGTGAGGACACTGTGAGGACACACTGAGGACACACTGAGGACACTGTGAGGACACTGTGAGGACACTGTGGGGACACACTGAGGACACTGTGAGGACACACTGAGGACACTGTGAGGACACTGTGAGGACACACTGAGGACACACTGAGGACACTGTGAGGACACTGTGAGGACACACTGTGAGGACACTGTGAGACGTATATTTCAGCCTTGCTGAGCGTCACCAGTTCCACATCTTTGGTTCTTTGTTTTCATGCTTTAATCTCATGTGTATTTCTGTTAATCTAAATATAAATAATAAATAAAGAAAACCACCACATCAGACATGAGCGCATTAACAGGAGTTTAGTTCCTGCTGCTTCAATTCATAACATCAGTGGAAAAAACAGCAGCACCAGAATGAAAAATCACTTTATTACAAGGAAAGGTTTTTATTGGGTTTTCTGTGGACGCACGTCTGCATCAACCTTCAAGGCTCACAAACGAGTTAATGGAATAACGGATGGAAGTACTACTTAATGGAAGTAAATAAATTAATGAAAACAACAGGAACAAAGAAGAAAACGACACCAACATAAAATATAATTAAATAAGACGAGTGCATTAATAACCTCTGTAAATGAATGTAGCAGCAAAAGTATTAAAAAGTACAAAGTAAAGTCAAACTATTTGTTTTGCAGAAAATGAGGTTGTGACTGATGTATTAAATATAGTATTTACCAGTTAATGTAGAAGCATCATTAATTATTATAGCTGGATGAACCTGAACGGAATTAAAATTAAAGATTAGGTAGAAAATGAGAAATAAACAGATTTCTGCTGCGATCATTTTGATTTGTTTCTTTACTTATTGATCAGGTCTATAAATGTACATTTATTGTTCATGTTGGTTTGTCATTTAAAAGTCCATTTGTACCATTAATTTTCACAAAAATCATGATTTTCTGTGATTTTTATTGACGGAAAATGTCAAATAGTGGAACTTGACTTTAAATCATGTCTAATTATTCTATTTGTTTGTTTGTTGTTTGGTTGAATATTTAACAATTAAGTGAAATTGATTATTTCCTCCTTTTTTTTTTAAATGTTTAACCCTCTATTGCATGAAATATTAATATAAAAACTTTTGAATGTTTTTATTACTTAAAATGGCCTCAATTATACATATATTACTATTAAAATTAAGTCCTTTCTATTCTGTAGTTTTAGTTTTTCCACCTGCAGCTCAGCCTGGTGTTAAAGGTTAAATCTGTCACATGGATTCTACAGGAAGTTTAAGATAAATCACTTTAACTTTATTCTACGCTCCACTGATCATTTACTTCATTTAAAAGGCTGAACTTCAAGGTTTAACCATGCTAATATAATAACAATCATAATAATAATAACAATAAAAATAACAATAATACTACTACGAATAATAATAATAATAATAATAACAACAAAAACAATAATAATAATAATAATAATAATAACAATAATGCTAATATTCTTAATAATAATATTAATAATAATATTAATATAATAATAATATAATAATAATATTGATTCACAAGAGGCGACAAGTTAAGACGTTTGGTATTTTTTATCATTACGTTATTTTATTTGTAAAGTTAATCTAAAAACGAACTAAAGCTGTAAAATAAACGTTGAGTAGAAAATAGAATATTTTATTCTGAATCGTATCTACAACAATATGAGAACACGTTGTTTTATATACAGAATGTTGCATGAGGGACAAATACTTGTACCACATAGTTTAACTTAAAAAAAATAAAAAAATAAAAACATACGCTATCAACTAGTTTTACATTCTAGGTGGACTAAATATTAAAACATTATTTTTATTTATTTAAGTTACACCAAGTAAAAAAAAACCAAATCATGATTTTTGTAAAAAATAAAATGGTTCTAAACAGACTTTAAATGACAACAAAACCAACATGAACATAAAATGTACATTTATAAAACCTGATGATGATTCTTAAAATGTTCAACTCTCTACTCGATGTTAATAAATACATTCAATAAATAAACTAATAAATTCACTGTAAAACGAGCTGCTCAATGCAACTGGACTGACATGTTGATTAGATGTTGAAGCGAACACACACACACACACACACACACACACACACACACACACACACACACACACACACACACACACACACACACACACACACACACACACACACACAGAAATGAGACTGATCTGAATGAGGCGCCCGCTGGTAAACCACCACACTGGAAGTTCTGATGCTGCAGCTCTTCGCTTTCTCCATTTCTACAGTGACCATCTCATCACACCGGCATGCTGTGATGTTTGACATCACCACACACACACACACACACACACACACACACACACACACACACACACACTTTATCAGAAAAAAAAGAAAGCAGGAGTAGAAGAAGAGATGAAACACAACATGAACATCTGTTAAAAAAGAGACAAAACAGGAGGACAGGTGTGTGTGTGTGTGTGTGTGTGTGTGTGTGTGTGTGTGTGTGTGTGTGTGTGTGTGTGTGTGTGTGTGTGTGTTTAGCATATGACACACAAACACACACCACTACATATGTTTATTATGTGTAACTTTATGGTATCAGGAGGAGCAGGGTGGTCTGGAGTTCATGTGCTGCACGTCATCTTTCTGCCTGACTGTCAACCTGACCTTATTCTATTCAACCATAACACACACACACACACACACACACTGCAACACATACGCACACAAACACACACACACACACACACACTCACACACACTCACACAGTGTAACACATGCACACACACACACACACACACACAAACACACTCACACACTGCAACACATGCACACACACACACACACACACACACACACACACACACACACACACACACACACACTGCAACACACTCCACCAAATAATATGAAGCAAACTTGACCTGACACACAGTGGCAGTCTACATGAGCAAAAGAAAGAATTAGTGTGTGTTGCACTGTGTTGCAGTGTGTGTGTGTGTGTGTGTGTGTGTACTTCCAGGGAACTGACAAAGAGAGCCGCTCCAGGTGAAGTGGAGGAACTGAGAAAGGCTGTCGATAAAAAGCAGAAACGCCTGAATAAAAGGTCAGAGAGGAGGGTGTGTGTGTGTGTGTGTGTGTGTGTGTGTGTGTGTGTGTGTGTGTGTGTGTGTGTAGGTAAAGAAAAGATCCTCAGAGTGGAGATGATATGAGGAGAAGAGGCCAGACATTATGAATCTGATTTAACGTCCTGCCCATGAAGGGACTGAAAGTGGAAAAATCTGAATTGTCGACGAGACGAGAGAATGACACGAAAAAAAGGAGGAGGAGGAAGAGGAGGAGGAGGAGGAAGAGGAGGAGGAGGAAGAGGAGGAGGAGGAAGAGGAGGAGGAAGAAGAGGAGGAAGAGGAGGAGGAGGAGGAGGAAGAGGTGGGGGGCGGTCGGTCCTAACGAGCTCGACGTTTCAATCACAGACGGCGACTAACAAAAGGTTAAAAACACCTTTGAATCGTTTATGATGAAAAGAAAGTTGAACTAGTTTGTGGATCCTGAGATCTTCAGCTTTGTTCAGGTGAAACAGACAATCAGAGCAAATCCACAGCGTGAACGTGTGATACAGAAACACAGAAATCAGAAGGTCGGAGGTCTGAATCGATTTAAACTGCACACGCAGATAGAAACAACACAAATATGACTGGAATGAAGCAGAAGTACACTACAAACAACATACAATACATGAAGACAGTACCTATATATATATATATATATATATATTTAGTGTCTGGGTAGTTTGATGCTATGTAAATCCATATTAGAAAATATTTAAATAAAGTTAATTTACCCCTGATAGTGAGTTTAATGTTTTACTATTCTCCAAATTTCAGAATAAAATTCAACCTTTGGTTGTGAGTCAATGAAGTTCACATGTTAAATGTCCATGAGCTGAAGGGACTGGTCATGTGACCTCATACACTGTATGTCCTTCAAAATAAAAGCCTCTTTTCACACCTAACTGTAAAATCATAGATTTTATATCACAGCTTTTTTAGAAACATGAGGATAAAGTGATTGTTGTTATATGAAAACTCTATGAAGTAGAAGGTTTTCAATGAAAACACACTGTGATTCCTTTACTTGCTGTGATATTTACCAGCTAAACTGTGAGGTAAACGGATTATTGTCGATGAGATGCAGCGTAACTCGTCTTCCTGAATGTTTATCATTTAGTAACACAGAGACTGATCAGCTGCATCGAGACACAACATCTGCTTCGTTTTGGCAAATAATAATTATAGTTACTGTTAGTGAAGGTGTGTGAGCAGGAGAAGACAGAATCAGACAGTACAGTAAACAAGTGCTTCACAAAGCTATGACTGTTCAGGTTCATATTACTGCTGCTGGGCCTGAATTCACTGTTGGGATAATACACCACAAACATGATGAGGAGGGGATGAAGGAGAGAGAGACAGAGAGACAGAGAGAGAGAGAGACAGAGAGAGAGAGAGAGACAGAGAGAGAGAGAGAGAGAGAGAGAGACAGAGAGAGAGGGCTGGGCTGGAGGGAGAGGATGGACACGTGTCCAGTCAGACATCAACGAGATTTAGAGACAAAAATACGTATTTACCTGTATTTATTGTCACGTTATTTAACTACACGTTATTTAACGTTATGTTATTGGACGTCATGTCATTTAAAGTCACGTTATTTAACGTCACATTATTTAATATCACGTTATTTGACGGCACGTTATTGATGTCACGTTATTTGACGGCACGTTATTTAATGTCATGTTATTTGACATTACGTTATTTGACGGCACGTTATTTGATGGCACATTATTTAATGTCACGTTATTTGACATCATGTTATTTGACGGCACATTATTTGACGGCACGTTCTTGATGTCACGTTATTTGACGGCACGTTATTTGATGGCACGTTATTTAATGTCACGTTATTTGACGGCACGTTATTTGACAGCACGTTATTTGATGGCATGCTATTTGACGGCACGCTATTTGACGGCACGTTATTTGATGGCACGTTATTTGATGGCACGTTATTTAATGTCACGTTATTTGATGGCACGTTATTTAATGTCACGTTATTTGACGGCACGTTATTTGACGGCACGCTATTTGAAGGCACGTTATTTGACAGCACGTTATTTGACGGCACGTTATTTGACAGCACGTTATTTGACATCACGTTATTTGATGTCACGTTATTTGACATCACGTTATTTAATGTCACGTTATTTGACAGCACGTTATTTGATGGCACATTATTTGACGGCATGTTATTTGACGGCACGTTATTTGACAGCACGTTATTTAACGGCACGTTATTTGACGGCACGTTATTTGAGGGCACGTTATTTGAGGGCACGTTATTTGACGGCACGTTATTTGACGGCACGTTATTTGACGGCACGTTATTTAACAGCACGTTATTGATGTCACGTTATTTGAAGGCACGTTATTTGATGGCACATTATTTAATGTCACGTTATTTGACATCATGTTATTTGACGGCACATTATTTGATGGCACGTTCTTGATGTCACGTTATTTGACGGCACGTTATTTGATGGCACGTTATTTAATGTCACGTTATTTGACGGCACGTTATTTGACGGCACGCTATTTGACGGCACGCTATTTGACAGCACGTTATTTGACAGCACGTTATTTGACGGCACGTTATTTGACGGCACGTTATTTGATGGCACGTTATTTGATGGCACGTTATTTGACAGCAGGTTATTTGATGGCACGCTATTTGACGGCACGTTATTTGACAGCACGTTATTTGATGGCACGTTATTTGACAGCACGTTATTTGACGGCACGTTATTTGACGGCACGTTATTTGACAGCACATTATTTGATGGCACGTTATTTGACGGCACGTTATTTGACAGCACGTTATTTGACATCACGTTATTTGATGTCACGTTATTTGACATCACGTTATTTAATGTCACGTTATTTGACATCACGTTATTTGACGGCACGTTATTTGACGGCACGTTATTTGACAGCACGTTATTTGATGGCACGTTATTTGACATCACGTGTTTTGACGGCACGTTATTTGACGGCACGTTTTTAATGTCACGTTATTTAACGTCACGTTATTTGATGGAATGTTATTTAATGTCACATTATTTAATGTCACGTTATTTAATGTCACGTTATTTGACGTCACGTTATTTGACGTCACGTTATTTGATGGCACGTTTTTAATGTCACGTTATTTGATGGAACGTTATTTAATGTCACATTATTTAATGTCACGTTATTTGACGTCACGTTACTTAAAGTTACGTTAATTGATCACACGTTATTAAAGTCACAATATTTAAAGTCATGTTATTTACGCCACGTTTCCATTCTAAAATCTGAATTAAACAGATCTGGTTTTCTAGTTAAAGTTTCTATAATGAAGTAAATCATCATGATGTGTTCAAATGTAAAGTTACTGTTGGAATATTTTGAAAATGAGATTTTTTTTATGGTATATGAAAAGGAATTGTCCCCTCCTAGAACAAAGAAATGATAAAATCGAAAAGTATTGACAGGTAAATATCAGTATTGATTAAATCCTAACGAGGTCCATCCCTACGTTCATAGTGTGTGTGTGTGTGTGTGTGTGTGTGTGTGTGTGTGTGTGTGTGTGTGTGCAGCAGCATCATCCTGACAAGAACATCTGGTGATGTTTAACAGACCAGGAGACGCTGACCTGTGATCAGCTGCTTCCTGCTTCTCATAATGACTGAACCAATGATGATGAGGAATCCTATAAAGTTGTTTTCAAACACACTTCAGAGACAGAGAAAATGCAAATAAACAGACGGGAAAGTTAAAAAAAAATAGAATCTGTTCAATGAGACAGTTTAAGGAGCAAAAGTGTGATCAGGAAACAAACCTGTTTAAACACACAGGACGTCTGCAGGTTGATGTGGGAAACAGAACAGAGCAGAACGCTGGTCTGTCAATCATAACGAGAAGGAGTTCAGACCAGAAAATACAGCTGAACAAATAAAGTGCTGTCTGACCATCACACACACACACACACACAAACACACACACACACACACACACACAAGTAATTAAACAACCCCCTGGTCCAGAGTGGTGAAATATAATTAACATTTTATCATTTATCCAGTTTCTGCCTTAAAAGACAAAGATTATTTGCAGCAGAAAAAAAGGAAAAACTTCCTGAAAGTTTCTCACATTCGCTTCGCTCGTTTTCTGTCAAACATCGTTTTTGTAGATTCATGCTTCTGTCTTCTGTCCTTCAGGACAAATTTGATAAAACATTTCTCAGAAAAAGTCAATTTCAGCTGTGTTAAGAACTGAGGGCGGATAGAAATCAGTGTGTGAGAACACGTCAGACATCAAGGAATGAAAGAACCGTTTCATTTATCAGCACGAAGACGCTTCACGTCCAAACACGACTTACAGACACGAACCGGAAAACCAAAGACGTAAAACCAACATCTCCATCCTCATCCAGCCTCATCCAGCCTCATCCAGCCTCATCCATCCTCATCCAGCCTCCAGCTGCTTTCTGATCAACTTCTCTGATCTGTCGACTGCTGAAAATATTCAGCTCCATAAATATGTAAACAGCGAATAAATCAACACGAAGAGTTTAACATCGTAGATTCATTCAGTGGTTTTTAACAAATGCTTGAATGTAGGTCATTTTCAGACAAAAAGCTTTTTGTCAGAGACTATTTTCTTCTGGTTTTAGATTCATAAACATCTTTATTCATTCCTCTATAAAACAATGACGGCTTTAAATCACACCAAGTTTAAACTCTGGTTCCAGTGTAACCCCATTAAAAATGTGTAAAATAATTAAAAACACGTGCTGTCAATATCACATTCATCATCCTTTTGCAGTTTCACCATTTCACCTTTTGGTGTCAAAAAATTACAAAAAATCCAGATTTTTCTAAAATAAATGGAACAAATGTTCGTTTAAATGACAAGAAACCAACATGAACATTAAATGTACATTTTAAATCCTGATGGATGATTCTTTCTTGCTAATTATTATTAGCCATTGCCCCCTCTCACCTCTAAGGGTTCTGGTTCTGGAGGTAGAACCTGGTTCTGAGCAGCTGGACCAGAACTCTGTGACTGGAACCGTTTCTCCTTCATAATCCATGGAATGTTAGCGTGAAGCTAAAAGTAAAAACCTTCTCTATCTACTTCCTGTTGTCACCAAACAGCATGAGATGATCCAGCACAGCGCCCCCTGCTGTACATTAGAAACTATCATATCACTATAAATACACCATGGTACCGATTCAATTCTATTTATTTTATTTGTATGGCCGAGATTCACTAATCCCAGATTTGCCCCAATGACCTTCACAGTTTGTACGACAGCAACACAACATCCTCTGTCCTTAGAGCCTCACATCTACGAGGTAAAACTCCATGAGAGCCAGGTCTCCTCCTACGTCACTGTGTGACCTCACAAACGCACACTCCTTTAAACATAGTCAATGTGGTTTATGCTGGACAATGCAGCGAAGAGTGACTGGATTTATATATCAGAGAAACCAAACAACCACTGTGTAAACACATGGAACAACACAGGGGGGCCACCACATCAGGACAGAACATCTGCATCTACAGGAACAGGGACACTTTAAAGACGCCTTTGCTGCGATGACAGCTGCAAGTCGCTTGGGGTATGTCTCTATCAGTTTTGCACATCAAGAAACTGATATTTTTGCCCATTCCTCCTTGCAAAACAGCTTGAGCTCAGTGAGGTTGGATGGAGAGCGTTTGTGAACAGCAGTTTTCAGTTCGTTCCACAGATTCTCCATTGGATTGAGGTCTGGACTTTGACTTGGCCATTCTAACACCTTGATATGTTTTTGGTGAACCATGCCATTGTAGCTTTTGCTTTATGTTTTGGATCATTGTCTTGTTGGAAGACAAATCTCCGTCCCAGTCTCAGGTCTTTTGCGGACTCCATCAGGTTTTCTTCCAGAATGGTCCTGTATTTGGCTCCATCCATCTTCTCATCAATTTTAACCATCTTCCCTGTCCCTGCTGAAGAAAAGCAGGCCCAAACCATGATGCCCAGGAAGTTTACCTTTTCTCAACCAATCAGAGCAGGACTCTCTGGATCATATGACCACTTCCCACCTCGCAGTGTGACTTATGGACCATTGTTATGAATGAGGGTGTATTTTTACAGTTTCACCCTGTGATCCAGAGATATAGCTCCTGGTTTCCAGCATCAGAACTGAAGAAGCTTCTGGATGAAGGAGAAATGTCTTCAAACTACAGAAAGTCCAGTTTCCAACAGAGAATCTACACAGACACAGTCCTGAACCTGGTGGATCCTGGTGGATCCTGGTGGATCCTGGTGGATCCTGGTGGATCCTGGTGGATCCTCCGCTGACACTTGATGTGACGTTGATTCCTATGAGAGTCAGGGCAGGTGATGAACTTGAAATGAACGTTGACATGGTAAACATGATTTGAATGTTTTTTATTACTTAGAGTGGTCTAAATAATGAAAATATAAAGAATCTGTAACCATCGAGTCAGGATAGTTTGATGCTGTACGTCAATGTGACTCCATCAGGTTGTTAAACAGGAATTTTACATATTTACATGTTGTTCATATATGGAAACTAATCTATTTTAGAATATTAGAAAATAAACTAAATAAAGTTAATTTACCCCTGTTTTAGTTTGGTGATTTTTTTTGCTAAAAATGTCTTAAATAATACATATATTTTATACATATTTAACAAAATGTATAATAAAAACGTATAACCATAGTGTCAGGATAGTTTGATGTAAATTAATGTGACTTTCGGTTGTTAAACTATGAATTTTACATATTTTCATGTTGTTGATTAAATGGGTCAGTGACGAATCATGTTTGGTGAGAAAAACAAAAAAGTTTAAAAAGCAGTCATCAGGTCTTAAAAATGTACATTTTCTGGACATTTCTTGTCATTTAAAAGTCTATTTATACTGTTTATTTTTACAAAAATCACAAGGTGTGTGATTTTAACTTAAAAAGGATGATAATTTTTACATATTTAATCCACCTAGAATATAAAAGTAGTTATCATGTGTTTTCAACTTTTTATAACTTTTTTAATAGAGTTAAACTGTCACAAGATTTTAGGATTAAACCACATGACTGTTTTGACATTAGTTAGGTTGTTGCTTTACTTTCCTTCTATATATATGTGTATATATTTATTTATATTTATACATATAATATATGTACATATAATCACTTTTACATATTAACACATTAGGAAAACAAAACGCTTTTCCAAAACTCCCGAATAAAAGTCAACCTTTGGTTGTGAGACAATGATGTTCACATGTTAAATGTCCATGAGCTAAAGGGACTGGTCATGTGACCTCATACACTGTATGTCCTTCAAAATAAAAGCCCCCTTTTCACAGCTAACTGTAAAAACATAGATTTTATATCACTTTCTTTTAGAAAAAAAAGATAAAGTAATTGTTGCTGTATGGAAACACTCAGATATAGTAGCTAATAATAGTTAATTAACTGATTCTCAATAAGTTGATGTTGAACTGGTTCAGTCTGGATGTGAAATGTGAAAACGTGCTTTTATTTTCATTCTCTCTGAGGTGAGTTGAAATATCAGCTTCAATATCTGAGTGTGTCCTCTGTCTTTACCTTTACACAGTGAGGAGCAGCGTGTCTATTATGAATAAAAGTACTAGAAGAACAGCAGCAGATATTGCAGCGCGCTGCTGTATTTTTTAGGACTCTGAGGCTTCATGAGGCCGACATGATGAGGAATCTGAGCCTGGAGGATCCCACTGGCCTTAAAAAAGCTGCTGAAGCAGGACGGAAGGCGATATCACCACATCTACAGTATAAACTGTAAAAACAGAAAACAAGCAGAGGTGACTCATCAACGCCGAGTTATTTAGCAGCAGATTAAATATCAGCCTCCAGGAGACGGTTTAGCACGGAGACAAAGACAAAAGCAGAGGCTACAGAGGCAGAGGCCTGAAACAGGACGAACCACAGAGGGAAATAACAAGCAGAAGACCACTCCGAGATTTCTCATTTCCTCCATCGGCTTCACCTGATCCTCGGCTGGAGTCAAACTGATCATTTATTGTTGGATTTTATTATAAAACCACACATTTCACTTGAACACGAACCAGGAAACAATGAACCCTTCACTGGAGGAAAATGTCAAATATTAATAATTATTAATTAATATTTATCACTCCATTATACAAAATACCAAATGTTTGTACATTTACACATGACGATGATAAATATCATGTGTTGTAAAGATAAAAAAGCTTGATAGCAGATAGTTTAACTCAATTTAAAACACATGATATGTTAAGTATTTAGGTTGCACACCTGGAGTCCAGCGAAATGCAATTTCAAATCCTCTGTGTAATGTAAATTATATAGAAGGAATTGACAATAAAAAAACCTTTAAATGATATCAACTAGTTTTATATTCTGTGTGGAATAAATATTTAAAATTTATCATTATTTTTGAGTTACATGTTTTTGATTTTTTTTGTCAAAAATCTCACAAAATCGTGTTTTTTGTGGAAAGAATTTATACAAATGGTCTTTAAATGACATATATGTTTTCACTTCAACAATTATATATATATATATAGCAAAATATACATTTATAAACCTGATGAATGCTTCTTAAATCTGTAACTTAAAAAGTTTTTGACTTTTTCATGACATTATTTGTCATTGACCCTAATGATAATAATATTAATATGCTGATGATGCACCACTTCTTACTGTACATGTATTGGAAAATACAAGTAACTGTCATGTGCTATAATCCTTAAAAGCTTGATTCCAGATAGTTTAACTCTCTTACAAAGGTTTTAAAAATTAACATCAACCAGTTTTATATTGTACGTGGTCAAACATCACACACAATGTGATTCCTCGTCTCTAGAGTCAAAACGAATATTTATTGTCAGTTTCCATTGGTAATAAACACGTGTATGTGTCAGGAAACAGTGAGTTCACTGAGGGAAACTCGTCGCTCTAACACTCAGCTGTGGGACTGACAGGAGTCCGTTTAGTGTGTTTTTCACACATTAACATCCAGATGCTGAACGAACACACAGCAGCAGGTTTATTTTTAGGCAGCGACGCGAGTGGAGAAGAAACACGACGACGCTTTGAAGATTCCGTTAATGCTGCTGTTTGACAGGAGAAGGAGGCTAATTATCTGTGTGAGTGTGTGTGTGTGTGGCCACCGCGCACACACACACACACACATATATAATAGTCCTCATTGGTCAAAACAAGTTACTTAAGCCTGTGATGACTTATTTAGTTATGTCACATTCCAGTATCTCTGTATTTAAGGCGTTCCACTACTGTTTCCTGACTTTTCCTCATCTGAATCAGTACCTGATCTTGTGATCTTTGCTGACTGGTTTTCTACCTGTTTCCAGTGGTTTTCATATCTTCTCTAACCTCCAGAGGCTGAACAGCGTTTCCTGGTTGTATCTCCTCTCGTCCTCCTCTTGCTTCCTGGAGAACTCGCTGATGTTTAGTTTAATTCCTGCTGCTGTTTCAGGGAGTTTGGACACAAACTTCATGCTGAAAATCCTGATGTTAACATCTGGAGAACGTGTTATCTGACGTTTCTGCAGCTTCAGGAAAAACAGGAGAAACATTTTGATGCTGATTCACTGTGATTTAATGAATTTATATGATGAAAAACTAAAAAAACACTACAATCCAGGTTATAAATGCATTGTAACGTGCATTTATACCAAGTAAAATATTACCTTCTTTCCTGTAATGCCTTAGTTTATTATGTTGCAGCAACCAGTAAAGCATTACAGTAATCTATTACTTTTGCAATGCAATGGTGATGGTGGTGGTGTGTGTGTGTGTGTGTGTGTGTGTGTGTGTGTGTGTGTGTCTACAGGCTCTGCTGGTGTTATATTGCTGTGTTGTTGTCCAGCAACATAATTGTATTGTTGTACTTTATGTTTCAGTTATTTTCTCTGCAGCCTTGATTTAAAGCAGCAGAGCCACACTTTTCTATCTGTTCCAGATATGTGGAGCATAAAAACTGTTTCATAATACACACACACACACACACACACACACACACACACACACACACCGGACGTCTCTGTGCAGGAAGGAAACAAAGCAGTAAAATGAAGCTCGGACCCTGCAGCAGGCCCACAAATATATATATATATATATATATATATATATATATATATATATATATATATATATTTTCAATAGTGTGAAAAACATCTCCCCTACAGTAAATATATCGGAACTGGAGCCTTCAGCCTGTGGCATGAGTTTAGTTTTGCAGCCGTGCAAGAAAAGGTAAATAATGAAAAACTTTGGTAAACTTTTTGTTAAAGTTCAGCGAATGAACAACTATGTACAAATAAAGATCAGATCTGTTGGATTTATCAATGCAAAACTGGGAAATCATGGCTTCACAGAACAAATAATCCAGTTCCACATATATACGACTTCTTATATAACATCATTTTCTGCTATGAACACAGAAGAGCTTTATTTTGAAAATGTCAAATTTAGACAATGACAGACGTGTCTTATGGCACAAGTGGATGTATGAGAACATGTGCTCTGTATAATGTGGAGAATATAAATGATAACTTTCTCTAAAAAACATGTGTGTGAATGGACAGATGTCCACATGCTGTGTTCTGGTTCATTATAAATATAAATGTGTGTATGTGATGAATGTAGAATCCATGTCTATCACCACAGGATCAATGCAATTAAACATATCAATTAACCATCTTGTAATTAGAGCTGCAACAATTAGTTGATTAATTACCAACTATCACATTATTCACCAACTATTTTTATAATTGATAATCAGTTTGATTCATTTTTATTCTAAAATGTCCAGATTCTCTGGTTCAGCTTCTGTTCTCTGATTATTTCCTGGTTTCTTTATTCCTCTATAATAGTAAACTGATGATCTTTGGGTTGTGGACAAAAAAAGACATTTTAGCTTCAATCTGCAGCTTAGAAACACTGATCAACATTTTACACCATTAATGAACTGATCTATTGATCACATGGATAATGACGCCCTGCTTGTTATTTCATGTGAAGCCTCGTGTTTTGTGTTTTTATGAAACTTTTTTTTCCCAGAGTGAACTGATGAGAACATTCATAACGCAGCACTAATGAAGGACGTAGTATTACTGCGATGGCCGTTACTGTTGGTGAAATACACGCAGTACATGTCTCTGAATACAAGTACACGCTGTAAGAACCAGGAAGTATTTACTGTACAAACAGCAGCTGACACACACACACACACACACACACACACACACACACACACACACACACACACACACACACACACACCACTGAGCAAATCCCCAGATGATGGTGCAATACCTCACAACTTTACACCAGCAGAATAAGAAGGGGGGGGGGGGGGCGATGAGATTTAACCCTTAGAGTCTTGGTTCCTTTGCTCCATGGGGGGTCCTGCGTTTCAGGGTCTTTACTTCAACATAATAAAGCCTCTTTTTTTCAGAAGATGTTGAAAATCTTGTTTTTTTTTTACAAAAATATAATAAAGAAATGCATCATTAAACAGAAATGATCAGATAATTATCAGCAAATACACAAATTTACTGAGTTTTTTTAAAATCTTAGAGTCTTATTCATGTGAGTTTCATTCAAACGTGACCTCCTCAGACCAGTTCACGCAGCATCTGCCCTGAGAACGTTTTCCTCCCGTCGATTTCAATAAAAATGTCAGTGTTTGCATCATTTTTCTTAAACGGAATACTGAAAAAACGTGTCCCCGGACCTCACAAGGGTTAAAGAAAAGAGGGAGAGAGAAGAAAGAGAACGGACGCGACGCGATAAGCAGAGAAAAGACGGCAGAGACGAGCGAGTGAAATGCCACCCGGCCGTCACATATCTCTACAATATTAATTACAGCGCGCCATGCTGGTGAATAATGGAACAGCCCTGTTTAACCAGGCTGAATAATTCAGGCTGCTCGGCCTGCTGCTTCTAACAGGATCGATAGGAGGCTGCACAGGTAATGAAACCGCAGGAAGCTGGAGGAGGCACGTTAGCTTCACCTGGACGCACACTTCTCAACGTGTGTGTGTGTGTGTGTGTGTGTGTGTGTGTGTGTGAAGCAGTGCTATTTTCTGTCCCCCCCCCCCCCCCCCCACTATAAATAGAATCATTTGTCTATAAACTGTTATAAGAACCTCTGCATAACACTGTGTCCTTATTAATGTATAAGAGAATAAAATAGAAAGAAATATGGACCAACTTCCAACAAAGAATAGCTTTATTAACTAACAGAAAAGATTTAAAGTGCATCTGAAATTAAAAAATAAAATTAAATCCTTAATTAAACATTTTCTGACTGACCATGTCAAACCATATGATACTGAAAAATAAAACTACATAAATGGTCTTATCAGTGATTGTGGTGTAATGTCTTTAATTCTTTTCTCTGCCAATGAGAGCGCCACTGCCCCCTAATGTAGTGGAGGTGCAGTTGCATTTTAGACATAAACTCAACTAATAATTTAAACACAGATGTTGAACATAATCAGACACACACTGACCTTTGACCTTAACCCTCGATAGCATGAAATATTCCATAGGTGGTAAAACATGGTTTTGAATGTTAGTATTACTTAAAATAGTCTATAATATATATTATATAATATAATATTATATATTATATAAATAATAGAGATATTTTTTTTAATCTGTATGAAAAAGTAGTAACCGTAATGTCAGGAGAGTTTGATGCTATGTAGGTCAATGTGACGCCGTTAAGGTGATGAATTAGGAATTTTACATATTTGTAGATTTTTGAGATATGGAATCAAATATATTATAGCATTAAAAAAATTGGTAAAATAATGTAATGTTAATTTTTTGTTCTGAATATTCAGAATAAGAATAATTTATATTCTATCTTCAGAATTTATCATTCTTCTTTGGTTACACTATTTGACATTTTACATCAAAGATTACACAAAACCATGATTTTTATAAAAATAAATGGAACAAATGTTCTTTTAAATGACATAAACCAACATGAACACAGAATGCACATTTATAGACCTGATGAATGATTCTAAAAACTGTATTTTACACATTTTTTTCTGTATGGAAACACTGCGTATTAGAGAGTTAAATATTCCAACAGGAAATTCTGTTCCCTGGAAGAAAAGGTTGAAGCAACAAAGACTTCGCCCTCCGAGGGAACGAGTTTCTGTCTCCACATTGTGTGGATCGCTGTGTCCTCAGGAGATATATGCTGCGTGTGTGAGTGAGCGTCTATGCAAATGTGTGTGTGTGTGTGTGTGTGTGTGTGTGTCTCTGCAGTCTTCTTGACGATTAATCAACGCTGCCATCCTCCCTCACTGGGAAATGGATGTAAGCAAAAAGTTAAAAGAGTAAATTCATAAATAAACCACACAATAAATAATAGGTGTTTGTGTAGACACGGGAACGTATGTTAGAGCAGAGAGAAGATTTACTCCTGAACGTCACACACACCACCAGAGACTATAAATACCACTACAGGTAG